>VZRO01008337.1:0-49688 GCA_013397915.1 Daphoenositta chrysoptera | reverse complement strand
AAAAAAAAAGAAAGAAGAGGAAAGGGACTCCGAAATGGATGCACTAACTTTGGGCTCATATTCGCAGTAAGACAAAACATGCTTGACTAGGTGCTTGAAAGATGATGCAAATGTACCGAATGGTTTGGAAAAGCACAATTTGTAATCATATGTGTACTTACAGACAGCTTAACCAACTCAGCCTTACCATTGTCTGGTGAGTCCGACCTGACAGCGAAGGTAATGGGCTCTGTCAATAGCTCTGCTTGCACTCTTTAAATCAACAAGTGTTTTGCAAGAGCCACTGTAGCCCTAAGGTTTCGAAGGGAAGCGATGTAAAGCTACTCCTCCTCCCCCACCCTTGCAGTCCTTTCTGCGCTGCCCCTCTCGGAAGGCAAATTACAGCCTAAGCGTTCCCCTTCTCGTTTTGATGCTTTCGCTTAAGAAAGAGCCTGCGTTACACAATTCAAGTACACTTGATGAGATTCTTATAAATACTGTGCTTGCTGAGATGAAGGCTTCCAAAACAAGTTGTCCTTTGTGTACTCCTCTGCTAAGTCTCAGCCATATGCTTACCAAATGGAAAAAAAAGTCCTATGAAGGACAGATCGAAATGAGAAAGTTGTCCATCAGAAAGTTCCAAAGGATTAATAGGAATTTAATTTCTTTATAGAAAACTATCACATTCCGTCTTAGTTTAAATACAGCTGGATTGGTTAAATATATACCCCGAATCCAGAAATAAAAAAAGTAACAACAAGATCATGAGGCTGAAAGAGGTCAAGAGGCCATCTGTGTCCACCCCCCTCCTTTAAGACAGGATGATCAACACCTGTCTCACTCCTAATGGATCGGTCTAACCTGTTCTTAATGACCTGTAATGAAGACATCTCGGCCTCCCAGGCAACTGCATTGCTTTAAACTTCTTACCACAAGTTTTTCTAGTGCTTAAACATGGTTTCTTTTGCTGCAGTTTAGCCTTTTATCTTCTCCTCAAATCTACCATAGAGATTGAGATTTTTTTTTTTTCCTCTCTTTTTGCTATTCTCGCCCTTACGCAGAGCTGCAGCAGTGTTTCTGTGCAGTCTGTTGCTATCCTGAGCAAACCCAGTTCCTTCCCTCTCTCCTTCCAGGGCACATTTGGCCGGTCCCTGCTCGCTCAAGCCGCTGTGGGCTTTCTCCTGTTGGTACAGAGAAAGGAATGCTTTCTGAGCGTACTGCTTCCTTACTTGATGCTGGCAGCATGACTTTGCCCTTGCCATAATGTGCCATGAAAGCTGTACGTCACTTTCCACATCCCAATAATAATTTTATTTCTCCCCCACCCCTCCAACAATATGGCATTGCTCACTATCGTTCAGAGATCAGATCTACCATCCTAACTTTAGGATTCCCCAAATTTTAAAATGCAGTTTAATACATTATTATGTACATTGCATTGATGTAAAGACACACACCGCTTCAGATGAAGACCTTGCCCAGCCATTACTTAAACAAAAATCAAAGAAAGAAATCTAACAGAGCTATTTAGAGCACAAATATTTGTACATTTTGGCAAAATCAAGACTCTAAATCAAAGCACAATAAACAAACAGCACTGCTAGTGCGTGTGAGCAGATCTGCCTGAATTTTTCAAATACAATGGCACATACATTATTTTCTGTGCTGTCTGTATTTCTACAAATCAGGATTTGGAATATAAGAGAACCATCAGAGAACTACAGAAAAGGCTCAGTAACACCTCATTATAGTCTTAAGACAAACATTCTGATATGTAGAAAAAAACCCCTTTCGGGATGGAGAAAGATACTACTTATGTCTACGAAACTGAGATGGTCCCATTTGCGTAGGTATTCTGTTCATAGCTATGTACTTTTCTAAATAGGTCACATAACTATAGGTTTAAACACAGGGCACTCCACTTCTGCTATAGCAGCGATTACCTCTTGAACACGATCCCGTTTTGCTAAGGACTGTACAAGTTTATTGCAAAAAGATTTTCCCTGGCCAAACATTGCAAACTAAATACCAGATAAGGAATGGGTGGACTGGAAAAAAAAACCCAAAAACCAACAAAAAAAACCCCAACCCAACCTATAGGCCCCATCCCCACCCTCCACCCAGAGACTGGAGTTAAAGGGAACAATGAAAAACTGGCCAAGTACAGGGTTTACTATGATAGAGGGGTGTCCTACTCCAGCAGCTGCTAAACTGTTGTTGAGTCACTTGGTAGAAACTAGAGCAGGGTAAACAATGCAACAATTCAAAAAATTCAGGAGACACCCTTAGGTAAGTGATTTGGCAAATATATTTAGCTTTGCTGGGGATACTCACTGAGACTACTTACATGCCTAAGCACCTTGCTAATCAGGAGGCTATTTAAGCTATTTGGAGTCAGAAACTGAAATGTGTTTGTTTGAAGCTGGTGGGCCTGGTTTTAGCTGGTTCTTGCAAGACGAATTCATGCATAATACAATATGCCTTCCAAACATGCATTTAGTCGAATTTATTTGCTACTGATGTATTTTTTTAAGACTGTTTTTCATACTCACTATTGTAGATCCATGTGTTTCTTTTTCTTTTTCTGTTAAAATGATATACATTTTTTAAAAATTCCAACAATTCACTATTCCTTAAATACTTACAATTTTGAGGCAAACCATGTCTGCAAGAAAAAAAACCTCATCCCCTACTACTTTGATAAAATCTTTCATTTTCTTTGAATAACAATCATAGAGGAGGAACCCTGGATTGTGACATGTAGAACAAGCCCTATTCAAGGAAAACAATGTATAATTGTGTGTAACTTGTGTATAATTTTGAATGTGTTGATATTCATAAATGTAAAAGCTTTTCATACACATGGTTTGGTTTTCTATGCTGGCTATCTTACATGCAATTTTTAGTTTGTAATCTACCCATAAAAACTGAGTAAAATATTACACATTCCTATTAAATTGATTATGTGCCTTTTCTATGGAGGAACTGCTTGTGATATTAGTCAGGAATTCTATTTGATTGTTTACTTTAAAGTGTGTTCAGTTCCACATTGTCTTACTTAGCATCCGCTTCACTGACATATTGTTTGTGAATACTTGCAAATTTAAGAGGAGTAAGAAAATACATTGTTTAGAGAAGTCAGATATTATACTTCTGTTTAAATATCAGAAGGCCTCTCCGGGTATGTAGTAATAAATTGCAATTTACTCATTGTGTGAGCATATCTTCCTAATATTTTCTCACTCTTCTGTCAAAAACTAGAAAAAATTAATTATAATCATGGAGATCAGGGAGAGCATAAGCAGGGAGTAGTAGGCTTGCCAATGTCTAGTAAGCCTTCCTAATTCACATAACTCAAACAAGAAAATCAAGTGAGCTGGCAAACCCCAAACAATGGAATGAAGAAGTAATGCAAGAGTAATTTCTAATTAATGCTGTTTGTTTTGTAGAAGCAGAGTATTTAAACATCTGGAATTTCATCTGAACACCACCATTCAAATATGTTGCTTTTAAAACCTATATGTATCACTTCTAATGTAATGCATTATATCTAGAAATGTGCCTCTATACACATTATATACATAAAATTACATCTATAAAACCACCAGCTGTAATTACTCATAGCCATTGTAAGTAAACGTGCTGAAGTCAAGGCAAAAAGATAAAATAATAGGAGTTAAAAGAAGAAAAGATAAAAACATGAATTTCTGAGCAGTTAAAATTCTAATAAACAAGACCACTTTCAAGAGATAATTTCTATTCTTTTCGTGCACCATTCCAGTTTGGTGACTGGAGTAAGAAATTCTGGAAATGAAATGCAAATTAAGGTGAAACTGAAAATCAAGTTGTTTCTTAAACAAGGAAATGTGCATACATTTTAGATATCCCATAATCCATAACCAAATCATGAATGAATTGCTACTTCAGAGCAAGTGGAAAGGTTTATTGCAAAAAGAAGGAAAAAAAAATGAAGTTCCTGTATATTCAAGGTATGGAAATATCTCTTTATACCTGCAGCAATCTCAAACTTCATATGTTTCTCTAAGACCTACCTACCAACCTATAATCCAGATAGAAACACATGAGAAAATCCCGTACAGATCGCAATAAAGATAGAATCTACACTGAAATATAGCTTGATTTTCTTTTTAAAAAAAGCTGCCAAAAGGCACAATGTGAAGGTTCAACCCTACACTGTGTTTTGTAAATGCAAGTATTATTCTAAATACAAGCAGAAAGGAACCTCGCCCTAACTCAAATCATAGTGTCTGCACCTACCACTTACTGGAAAAAAAAAATAGAAAGAGGACAAGAACACTTTGTAGTTCTTGTGTAACTGGTTCACACACACAGGTAGGTAGAAATCTGCATCAAACCCCTGCGTCAGCTCTTTCTGCTGCGGACGCCGTGAGTTACCCTTGCCTTGCCCCGTGTTGCGGGGTGGGACCGCAGCGCTGACGTCGCGCACACAGAGCAGGCGGGGTGGTACAGCACTGAAAGCAGACCGCTAACAGCTGACAGCCTTTCTTTGGCTGTACCCGGTGCTTTTTTCCAGCCAGCAGCAGTCATCTCACTGTATTGCAAGCTCTTCCTATTGATACTGCTCCTTACTGCCTGCTTTAAGGAGGAAACGTGCTGCAACGAGCATGGCACTGGAAGCCAAACAGCTTGCAGTGTATCAGCTCCAAACTGAGGGCTTAAAATTCCCTAAATATACCAGATTTTTCACTCTATTAAAAAGCACGGATCAGCTGTACTATTTCACAGTCAATTGCTGTGTTTCATACACCAGTAATGAAGCCCTACTGTTACATCCAAACCCCTGTGTGTCTGGGGGTTCCAGATGCAACAGGTGTTCAGGTATTGTGAGTCAGGCAAGACTTTAGGCACTGAAGGTACTTGTAAATACTTCAGGTCCTTGTAAAACTTCTGAACAAAACTGTTATGGAAGCCAAACTCTCAAAGGTGACAAAAACTAACAATCCCAGCATGGTTTTACTTGTGAAAAAAGCAATACAAGCATTCAACTTTCAGAAAACAAAACAGCTACTTTGGACTTCTTAGCCAAAATAATGAGATATTATTTAACACTTGGGCCAAGGGGCCCTTTTTAGTCCAAGCCAGGGCTGAGGCATGAATATATACATCTTGGATTGTCACCTGGATAGTTTCGAGTGGGGTACTCTTGCCCCAGCTGCACTCCTTTAAATCAGTCCTTACCTCTATCATATCTTCTCTTGGTCTTTACTTCCTCTTTCACTGAGACTGTTAAAAAAATCTGCACATCCCTTTTCAACAGAGAAGCTGCTTTCTTTTCCATCTTGACCAAGCATAGCCAGAGGAGAGGCCACGTGGGGAGAAGGACATGGTCCCAGGGGTGGCTGGAGCTTGGGGCACCTGCCTCAGTGGATGCTGGCAAGTGTGATGGGGTTCCCCAGCTCTCCAAAGCCAGTGCTCAACCTCAGCAGTTCCTCACAGGCACCAGGAAGAAAAAAATTGCATTACTGTCGATTCAAAGCAACAGTTACGTGAAGAAACAACACAAAAATAATAAACATTCTGAGGTTTACTTGTTTCTTGTTAANGTGAAACTTCTTTTCTTGAAACCTGGACACCAGTTTGATGGTGGGGGGGAGGCTGGAAAAAAAAAGGTCCCTATCCAGTGGTAACAAAGGACAACCCCCCTTGCCTGCCGTAGGCAAGGCATTTCATCAGAAGCCACACGACATTGGGTACCCGGCAGCAGCAAGCCAGAGATGAGAATCCCCAGGAGGCGGTACCAAGAGGCACCCATTTTGACTTCTCATACACGAACAGGCCTGAAATGAGCATAAGGAAAACATGTCTGATGCCAACGGGCCTGATGCACAGAGATGGAGCTCACAGCAGCAAAGCTTACCTTGCAATTTCCTTGTGTCTCCATAGAACACCTTATGTATGCAATTAATTCACTTACAAACTAATTACATTTTCAACACCTTTAAAACTTAGGCCCTCATTGTTGTAAAAAATTGACAAAATATACTAATTCTGTTTGTAGAAGTGAATTTTCCACAAAGTAATAACTGTTTTCTTTGAACTTAATTCCTCAGTTAAATTGATTGCATCAATTAAGATGTAGAACCTTCATCAATATAGTTAGTTGAAGTCTCTTCAGCTTTTTTTTTTAAGGGATACAAAAATTTCTGTTTATGTAGCTTTGTTTGGGAACCTAACATTTACTGAGATAAATGGTAAGGTAATTATATTCAATGTTACTGAAAGAAAATGACAGAGAACGTTATGTAATCGTTCTATTTCTGCAAATCCATGTTTTTTAGTTGCTAGTCTGCAATCTGTATTTTACCCAGTAATATCCCAATTTCCTCCCTAAGACAAGCTGCAAATTGAGTTTATAGTTTATTTTAATATTTCCTGCCATCAAATTATATGGATAAGAAATCCTGTATATTCGTGCCATAATCCCATTTCTGTAGAAGAAAAGAATATACGACCCGTAGTATAATATTGTCATGCAAAGGGATTTGAGTCTCCCTATCTTAGCTTGTCCAGACTTTGAAACCTTTTAAAGTAAACAACATATTTTTCTTAGGTTAGCTGGAGAATGAACTTAGAAACTTCACATGGAAAAACTGAGATATCATCTTTCAAAATGAACAAAATAATGGAGAGTAAAAAAAAATCCTCATTTAACATGGTTTTGCTTAGAGTTCCATTAAGAAATGAAGAACAGTTCTCCAAACCCTTCACTGAAATACTATAATATAACTTGAGACACAAAACAGATCTTTGGTTTTTACTGAGCACAAGTTTTGTGACATGAATGTTTAATTTCATTAGAAGATGAGGATGAAAGTCAAAGAAAGAATTATAGCTGCATTAAATTTCAAAAGGAAAAAAACCTCAGTCACTCTGCAGAAAGAAGAATATAGGACAGCAAGGTATCTTTATGAGATTGGTGGAAGTACTTTGATATCCTAAGAAAAAAACGTTGAAAACTGGTATGAGTAAGTAAAAGTAAGGGGAAACATAGTGGGACCATCATAACTCCAGCTCTGGACAAACTATAAAAGCAAAGTGAAAATACTAAAATAAAACATAAATAGGCAAGAGAAAATCAATTGAGAGAGGGATTTACCTCTGGTATTTACATAGTTTTAACACAGTTGAAATAATTATTACAAATTCAGCATAGAGCACAGCACAGAAATCATACATTCATTGAAATTTCTTCAATTAAATATGTTTTACAGGAAATATACAGCAAGAGAAAACACTTGTTACTTCTAATACTATATGATATGCAAAATACAGGGTACAATCTGGGGAAACAAATGCAATGATGATCAAGATTTAACAGTTGGTAATTTCAGGGTAGTTGAAACTTTAATGTGGTCTCTTCTCCTGTCCTCAATGCTTTCTGAAAATCAGGTCCCCTCTGATGTTTTCTCAGAAACTGGGGCACACAGAATAACTAGCAATTTGTTAAAACTGTGGCCTGAAAATACCTTCAGGAAATAGATAACTGCACAAAGTTTGATGAATATTTTGACTGACTCCTGTGAAAATTTTGGGCAGAGGCAGAATATAGTGGAATGTCCAACAATGAATATTAACACGTAAGTCACACCTTCTCAAAAGAAAATCTAAAATGCAGCATCCTATCTGATAAAACTATGAAGAAAAAAATTCCAGCTTATTTATGAAACAAAGAAACAACCTCCTAGTCCATCAGAATAACCACTAACAAGCAAATCCATGTCAGATGTATTGAATGGTTTGGGAAAGTACCAAACTAAAAGCCAGGAATGCCCAATATCTTTCAGTGTGACAACCTAACCACAGTGCTGTGATGCTGACAAATTCCTCTCTGACCATATTACCATGATAAGTTGGTGCCATTAATACTAATAACACAGGATGCAGTGGTGCTTTAATTTCTGTAGAGCATTATAAAACTATAAAGTGCTACATGTTGTATTTTTATTACTACTGTTGCAATGCTCTTTATTTTTCAGGCAGAAAGCTGCAGGTAAATCTTTTTAACATACCCGTGTATAGGATATCCACAACAATCAAGACTGTTGTCCAGAAAAAGTAAGGTACAACTGTTTGAAGGTATTTGAATATGTTCTGGAGAAAGTTAAGACCAGAAAGAATGAATAGAAGGCCCTATATTTGGGTCTACTCAAAATCTTCATTTTCCCTTATCCTTTCAGCAAGTGTCTTTTACAGCCCATAGTCTGGACCTGTAGCCATATGGGTGTCTACTCTCTAAATTAAAAGTCTGAAATTACTAAAGAGTATTCTGGAGAACATTTATCTCTCTACATACCTTTTCCAGGCTTGTAATGAGTAACCTCATAAAGGAAATGCTTGAATGCTTTGATTTTTATTGCAAGGCAGCAGATCAGAAGAGAAAATGATTGTTCCAAGTAAGGTGCAGCAAGGATCCTAATACACCTCAAAGAAATATCAATTGCTTTAAAAAATTGATGATACAATTCTATTTTAAATGCTTTGAAAATGGAAATAACACGTGTAATCCCCAACCTGGTTGTCCTCCTGCAGTAACAGCAGGGCCTGTTTCACAGGTTTGTGTGACGGTTGGTGATGTGTCTTGTTAATCTTCCATAAAGAGTGACTTCAAGCTGACTTATATGGCTTGAAAGCCATTCAAAGACATCTTTAAAAACCAGAAAGGTAAGCAGTGAGAATGTGAGTTTATTTAGCTTTCCATGAGCTTAAGGAGGTTTATAAATTGGTTTCATCTCATTTAGCAGCTTCATTAATACAGTGGCAGAGCATGTTGTAAACAACATGCTAATCACATCACATAATGCTAAAATGAGAGGGTCTGATGGCATTAATGAGAATAGAGATAGTATAAAAAACAAAACAAAAACCAGAGACAGTGACAACAGTGTAAGAGAATACAATAACAAGCTTTGAAAATTTTTATAGGGAGAGTAGAGGCAAAGCCAGTGACGGGAAGGCGGAGCGCTGGAAGGGGCGTGCCCAGGCAGCCCTGCAGGTGACACCAGACAGCGATTTGGGGGCGGTTTCACAACGTGATGCAGTAGCACAAAAAGGATGCAAAATTCAGGCTGCTACTGTGGCATTTCTCATCTAATAGAGCAGAGAAAGACACTCCTGCTAGCTAAATCTGGCTCAGTTTTCACTCCCAGAAGACATGCAGCATGCTGGCATAGATTGAAAGGATCTGAAACGAAGGGTAGAAAGAGAGAAAAGGTCTTAAAGGTTGCAAGGAGAACATTAAACTCTTAAGAGGTTTTGAAATTTCCCCTTCACAAATGTTACAAGAGGCAAAGTTTGGAAACATTAGATAAAACATGATGGAGGGAAATGAAGGAGGGGGTTGGCAATGGGTATATTTTTTGATTGAGTCAATTCATTCCAGCCAGAAACCATTCAAAGTCTCTTGCAGAAGAATGGTGGCAAATTAGAAATGGGTTGTCATTCTCTCTGCTAGTCCCACGGAGAAAGGCTTCATTTTGCAAAGGCCTTGTGCCAAATGACATCTCCATCAGTCACAACAAAAGAGTCAAGATCTGAAAGGAGAAGACAAGCAGCTTCTTTTCAGATGTATGTGCTCTCAATAATTCTTAAATTATTTCATGAACAATATTCATCATGAGGACCAGGGGCTCATTATCTGCATTTTTCACAAGAATTCTGACCAACATTTTAATAATGTGTCATTCTGAAAACTGACACTCAAATCAGATTAAATCATTTGAAGTGTAAAGCCACAAGCTTCGCTGTTTAGCAAAGAG
This sequence comes from Daphoenositta chrysoptera, assembly GCA_013397915.1. NCBI lineage: Eukaryota > Metazoa > Chordata > Aves > Passeriformes > Daphoenositta > Daphoenositta chrysoptera. Next base: position 39,912 of record VZRO01008337.1, on the reverse strand, counting down.
CACCACCACCATTAGACTTTGGTACTCCCTCATCCTGCCAAAGCTTCCTTTAAATTGTGTTGTCCCTGACTCTAATTCAAGACTTTTCAGCTCTTCTCTCTCAACCAGTGATTCAGGTAATGGCTGCTACTGGCAAATATCTTGAGGATGGGCGATTTATGACCTAGTTTCTAATAAATATAACAGCAGCTACTACAGCCCCAGTAGGGTTTGTGTGCACTTCTTCCTTAGTGCTGCTTTTATTCTCTGAAACTTTGGAGTAGTCATTTTGTAATAAGAACCACTCTTCCTTATGCAGAAGGAGAACCGTAAAACTTCATTAGTATTTTTTTTCCTTTCTGAAGGGCTAAACCCAAAACAACATGCTTCTCATCCTTAATTTTATGCACTCAGATTTGAAAATGGTGAGTCACCAGAATTAAAAGGCAATGTAACTCTGTCTTTTGAGCCAAGATAGAAAGCCTCCTCTGCTGCATAAATCTTGGGATCCTACTAGAAAACAACATAAAAGGGGAACTGCTCAGTCCAGCCAGCATACAAAACAGTATCAGAGAATGCTCACATCACAGATCTGGGACCCCTCACTCCTCAAAGCCTCTTCCTCTGGTGGTCTTCCATGGTGTTTGGAATAAGCCCATGAACTTGGCTCATCCCTGATTTGCAACCAGACTGCCTCCTGCACGGCACCTCCAGCTGCTGCTCGGCCCCAGACAGCATCTTCAGGGCTCCACCCTGCCAGGCTGTGGCCCACGGGATTTCTTCTGTGCTCTGGTTTTGGGCTGTGTATTGTGAGTTCTGCCCAAACACTGGAGTAGAAAACACAGAGCTCTGGCACTGTGGGCAACAGCATGGTCCTCTGAGACTGAGAGAGTGCAAAGGCAACGAAACATCCCAGCTCCTGTCCTCCTCCTGGTACCTGAGATATACACCTGATAACCCACGTGTTCACGTACCTGCCCGCATGCACACGCGGTGTGACAGCCATCCAAGGCTGGAAAAAAGGTGACGAATGAGTTCTGATCTCTTTCCTCTCAAAAAGAGGGCCACTTCATGCACTGTTATATGCCCTGTGTTGCCAGAATCAATGGTAAGCATCATCCTGTTTATAAATCAAACCAAGACTGTTTTCCTAATTACATTTACATCACTTTGGTTTTTAAATTTTCATCATAAACAGTGCACATATTCTGGAATGACATCAAGGACTTTCTAATGACACAGAAAATAGGCAGATAACTTTGCAGCAATATTGACTTGTGATGTTTGTATCCAACAAAAAAAGGCTTTTTTTCATCAGGGCTCTGCATATAGGGGATTCCAAAACAAGACATGAAGCAACAAGAAATAGTTTATGAAGTATAATTTTATATTAATAGTTTGGGTGGGGGGAAATGCAAAAAATAAACAAAACCAAATTTTAGTTAATGATCTTTACTTCTGTTCTAAGCTTTTCTGACACTGGCTCAGCCTCCCCCACTCTGCCTCTCCTTGCACTGAATTCTGCCTGATCACATGGCCACAAGTCAAAATGAGATCAAATGACGCAGAAAACTAAAATTGAACTTTAACCCCCACTTCTTCTCACCAGTTATTCCCCCCATGCACTGGCAGGAAAAAAAAAATTCAAATATGAAGCAAAAGTCATTTCCCCACAAACAAATACCAATCCAAACCAAAAAACCCCCAGACAAACAGCAAAAACGTTTAATTTGACACAAAGACTTTCCTTTTTGCAGAGTTCTGCCAGGCAGATTATCTGCAACGAGAAGTAGAGCATTTAGAATGAAGAGCAGAAATAGAAATGTAGGCGTGGAGACTGCTAGCTCAGAAGAGTCTTTTGTCTGGCGATACTGTGACTAAAGATAATCTTTGTTTATCTTGTATGTTTAACTTGTGTCTTGTATACCCAAAGTGTTGGGAAAAAAATGTGGAATTACAAGTGAGTAACTGAACAAACCCATAACACAGGGTATAATTTCTAGGCATGGTGAAGGCAGGAAAAACAAACTCAGCAGTTATTATACTGTATTTATCCTTTTTTTTCCCTTATAAGCACTCCCAGACTTGTGGCACAATAATGTTACAATTAAAGCATACTTTGACTAACAATTCCACAGCAGAATGGAACGAATTATGTGACATTACTAACACAGCAAAGCAGAGCTGCAATGTGTCCTGGCTACGCAAGTACAGCTTACAGCTAAAACTTTAGAGATGAAGGAGTGAACTCAAGGCTGCCGAAAACTGAATAGGATTTAAGTATTTAGTGTCACCCAATCAGTGAAATATGATTAATGAGTCTGGAGGAGTACACTGCTTTTTAGTCTCCAAAGCAAGGCGGACATGGGGGGAAATGTATTGGAGCTCCTCAGTGATAAAAGCAGCAGCAAAATTCTACACAGTTAAACTACACGTTCAATTGCAGCTGCTTATTTCTCCTCTGTGTGATTAGAGCCTCCCATTTCCCTCATTACAGGCTTGATATTATTGAAGCAAAGCCAACAGCAAGTTAGCAAGCCAGCAGGGGATCAAATTGATTATACAGTTAGCTGTGGAAAAACTGAAATTCTTTATTAAGGGGAAATGAAATACAGTTAATTTATGCTTCAGCTGAACCCCTCCCACACTACACTTACTCTGCTGATACTCTGAGTTTTCTCTGAAGCTACAAGACAGCTGAGAAATTACAGAAGCTTTATTGATATAAAAATAAGTCAGGCCTTCAGTATTTTTTTAAAGGATTTTTCTATTACTAATTATCATAACTCAGAATATAGGACAACACTGCACTAAAGCCGAAAAGCAAGAAAGGTGGAAAGCGGTTGGGTTCAGGTAGACTGGAAGATTTGCTATCTGTCTTTATCTGGTGTTACAGAGGCAGTTCACGAGTAAACATCACCTTATCAGTAAAGCAACAACTCAATTTTTGTGGTATTTCAGTTGTAAATCTCTTTCCCAAAATGAAGAAAAGAATCATTTGGGACCAGAAGTAATTATTTGAGAATAAGAACAGGCCTGTTCGTTTCTTTCTGACAAGGACAGACTGTGAGATAAAGCTTGTTTCTAAAATGAGACCTTGCAGAAGACAGCACCACACTTGCCCCATCCCAAGCAGTTATAGCCAAGCAGTTCAGATCTTCCCTACAGAGCTGAAAAGTGCTCAGAGCTCACGAGCAGAAGGTTCCCCTGCCCCACAGCCCTTTGCTCTCCAGCCACAAACATTTGTCCTTGGAGAAGCCCTGATAAATGGAGCTGTGGATGGGACTCTGCTGAGGAACGTCCCCTCTCCAAGCAGCCCTCACCTCCCGTTGCTCTCAGCAGTGTGGTCTCACCACTGGCCACCCTTCCCAAAGACAGTCACTGCTTCTTTTAATCTATTTTTCATTGTCCCTTTCCATCCCCTGGCAGGAAAAGGGATGCATCCTCTTCAGAAGGCACCTTGGCTTCTGTCCCATGAGGCATGAAGGATGTTGTAACTTGTGGAAGTTTAGCAACAGAGCCCACACAAGGGTCCCAGGGAGGGAAATGCTTAATGAGACTGCTCTGCAGGAAGTGAAAATACCATACAATGCATTTTTCAATAAATTTGTCAAGATTCACAGCCTTGATCGTTGTCGTTGACAAGATTTGTTAATCAAATAGCAAGGAGGAGCAGCCCTTTAATTGCTGGTCTCCTCAGATAGACCTTCCTGTGTTTCTTTAGCCTTTCTTCTGCCTTCTTTGCGTTTCTGATGCTTTCTTCATGTTGCAACATCCCTGTAAGGTGCTTTTTCTCCCAATCACTGATGAATGCTTGGAGATTTCTCCCTGGTTTTCAGATAAAACTTCTACCAATTTTCTATACCTGTCAGCATATTTTTGGCTGAAAAGATTGTGCTGGTTTTGGCTGGGATAGAATCAATTTTCTTCATAGTAGCTGGTATAGGGCTGTGTTTTGGATTTGTGCTGGAAACTGTTGATAACACAGATATGTTTTAGCTGTTGCTTATCAGGGCTGCACAGAGTCAAGGCCTTTTCTGCTCCTCACCCCACCCCACCAGCGAGCAGCTGGGGGTGCCAAGGAGTTGGGAGGGGACACAGCTGGGACAGCTGACCACAACTGCCCGCAGGGATATTCCAGACCATACAGCATCATGCTCAGTATACAAAGTGGGGGGAAGAAGGAGTAAGTGGGGACATTTAGAGTGATGGTGTTTGTCTCCCCAAGTCACCATTATGTGTGATGGAGCCCTGCTTTCCTGGGGATGGCTGAACGCCTGCCTGCCCATGGGAAATGGTGAATTAATTCTTTGGTTTTCTTTGCTTTTGTGAGCAGCTTTTGCTTTACCCATAAAATTTCTTTATCTCAACCCCTGAGTTTTTTCACTTTTACCCTTCTGATTCTTTCCCTGATCCCACTGAGGGGAGTGAGTGAATGGGTGTGTGGGACTTAGTTGCCAGCTGAGGTTAAACCATGACAAATATTCAAGGGTCTTACTAGAATAAAAGCATTCAAGCTTGATTTGCACTATCCAATTTAGCAATATTTATACTGAAAGAGAAGTAAAAATAAACATTATGTTTTTATTTCCTCTTACTCTTTTCACCCAAGAATTGAACAAAATGAAAGTCTTCTTTTTTACTTTCTGCTATAATATCCACTGGCTGATCTGAGGAAGTGCTAATAAATGCAAGTGAAAGTTTGTACGCAACTTAAAATGCAGAAGAGCCTATTTCACTGAAGGCTGCATGTTTACCAGGAAATGAGATGGTCTCAAATTGCCCTTGTGACTGCTTGAGACATATACTCATTAAAGATACCATTGAAGTAATATGGAGGAGGAAATAAATTGTTTGAAAGGACAGTGCCAAGACTGGCAAATCTAAAATTTACTACACAGTCATACAGAAGCTATTTTGGGAGCCACAATCACCTCCTGGAAAAATAAACACATTTCCACAGAACAGCAATTCCGTATGTTGCACTTGGCCATCTTGACTGAAGCCAGTAGGGTAATGACTTTTACAAGTGGCAAAAACCAGTCTCTTGGCAAAAACAATCCCTAACCTCATGAAATACAGAATATTTTGTTAAAAGGAAAACAAAATTGAAATGTATTTTATATAAATATAGATATATGTAATTGTTGTTTATGAGAAAACTTCTGCTAGAAGACAGTAAGTCTATGGTACACAAACACTGACATAAAAAAATCACAGACATAAAAATGCTGCTCTTGTGCTTACAGGTGGTTTTCAAAAAGAAACAAAAAAACCTGTGCTTCACAAACAATTAAGTGAGATAGATTTCCAAGGAATTCTCTGTGCCATTCTGAACAAGTTCTTTCCTGATCCATAGCAGCTATCTATTTCAAACAGTATTATTTTTATATGATGCAAAAAGCACCGTAGGGAAACCAATCACCTAAACACCCTGGGTACATGGTAGCTGTGACTGGGATGTAACCAGAAAGCATCCAGAAAGTTGTGTGTGCTCGTGTATATACATCTATACACACATATTTGCGCTGCACGCAGAGTCCTTTCATAGGCTTTTGTCCTGTATTTTGATGTTTCATTTTGCTTTTTCTTTGCTATGTGACTGGTTTTTACATTTATATATTAAAAAGATATAAAATTTGAAAACATATATAAATATATGTATAAGACATAACTCAAAAATTTCCATTTTGCAAAGGAAGCATGGCAAAAGACTGTAAAGACCTAGGGCTCTTCTCAGTAACCTCAGGTAAGGATTCCTGCTGTGAAAATCAGTCCTCACGTGGCCACGGGGCCTCTTGAGCTAAGTGGTGTCATCTTAAGGCAAGGGCTTGAATTATAGAGCCTGAGTACTGATTTGGAGAGCCCCCATTATTTGCAATACAGCTGCCAGACATAGTAACTACCATGTGACTTCATAGTATATGACCAAAAAAACCTCACCATGGCACAGAAAAAGCACAAGGGACAGAGCTTTTCTGTTAGGGCAAGTTGTTTTTCTGGGGATAGAGGTGCACATGTGTAAGAGAATCATATCACTGAATGGATCTATCCATGTGCAACAAATCTGACACCTTCATCTTCAGCACAGTAAAGATAACCTGATCCACTCATAGTGCACGTGCCATTTAACCATCCCTGGACTGTGGACAAGAATTTGCAAGTCCAAGGTCTCTAAATTCCTTTAGGTGATCCTGTTATTGGTCTCAAACAAAATTCATATACTTTGAAGGTGGAAAAATATTCTTTTGTACAGTAGGCAACAAAGAAAAGTGATTGACAGCATATAGCAAGCGAATGGCACAACCAGAGCCTGTCCTAGTGAAATGCTCTGTGTGTTACACAGTATTGTTTTCTAATACTTTCACAGTTGCCTGTAATGCTTTTCAGCCAATAAGCTCCAAATGCTTTTCAAAGATTCAGGTGTTTCAAAAAATCATTGATGTTTTTAAGTGTATTTTTCTGTGAAGCCAAGCTGAAATCCTAAAAGGAACATTTAAGAAGATGTCCTGGTGGTGAGTGCAACAAACAGGCATCTCAAATGCAGCTGGCATCACGAAGAGTGACAAAAATCAAGGCATTCAAAAGTCCTCTGTGAGTTTCAGAAATCTGTGGCCTGTAAGTCCTGTTTCCTGCACCTTTAAGACATAACGTATCATTGTTCTGCATCAGAGAGCATCCCTCTGCAGCTGGGAGCAGCATGCATCACTGATACCAACCACTGCTTTGCCAGGTGTAAAAACCTGGAGTTAAATAGTTTTATCCCCAGGTCATTCTTTGAGCCAGTTACAGTGCAGGGGAGAGCTGTCTTTCCATCACCTTGCTGACAATTAGATACTCAACAGATGCAAAGCACTCATCTTTCTCACTACCAAAACTAAAAACCCCCCTTAACACGGAATTTCCTTGCTGTAATAAAGGTGAATGGGTTGGTTTTTGGGTTTTTTTTCAGCCTTCTAGAGTGTGAAAGGTCATCTAAGTCTAGTTTTATGAACGTTCTTAACATAATCTAGAACATAAGTACAATATCAACACAAACTAAAAGGATTCTGAAAAGAGAGAGAGATGGAGAATAATGCTTTACCATTGTAACACTATTGTATTAACATCACCTCTTCAGTGAGGCTGATGCACTGCACAGGAATCTGGGCTGTTTTGCTATAAGTGGAAAGTTACTTAGGTAGGGTGTCTCTGCAGAGATGAAGGATGCAGCAAAGAGGTGGAGATTTAAAAAGCCAGATTTGGTTCTCAGAAAGAATACAGCAACATAAGGACAGGTATAGGAATTTGAAGACCTTTTTCTAAGCTGCTATATTTTTGTAGATTTTCTACCCTGGACAGAATAAACTCTTCAGCATTTAAAGCACTAGAGACCTGGGAAACCTTAGAAAACCGGGAAACAAGAAAGAAAAAACCCAAAACAAAAAACCACAAACCCAAATCACCTGAAGCAGTAGGGCTATGCTGATTCACTTGGAATCTTAGGTTATACAACCCATCAAATCTAAGATCTTTTATTGGGACACAAACTGGGACCCAGCAGGGAAATGAAGAAAAGTAAAAGGAAAACCAAGGGAAAGAAGTAAGTTTGATGCAGTGTTAAAACATAGGTCTTTGTTAAATTCCCAGATCTGCTCTGGGCTAGCTGTATTTTGAGGTACTATAGGTTCCTCAAGGATGGAAGAGGTGTAATCTCCAAGCCAGTGGGGGCATTATGAAGTTTAATGATGGCTCTTCAATTGGTGTAAATGCACAAAGTAGGAATATGGAAGATGGGAATAAGAAGAGAACAAGCAAAACTGTCTAACATTCATACAATTTCTATAAGCTTTTGCTTGCCTAGGACTAGAGAGCAACAGAGAACAACTCTGTTCAGCCTGTTTTTGAACAGCAACTGGAGATGAGATAGGATAGTCACAGCATTAAAGCATCCAGCTGACACTTGAACAACATGTCTAAAATGAGCATATCCAGAAGCACCTAGTGGCTGAGGAAAAAAATTCCCTGCTTTTGCATTACAAGTCCTATTTTTAGATCACTGGTATTTAAAAAAAAGGTTTTCAAGAAGAGTGTTTTAAAAAAAAAAACAGACAGAATTTACAGAACAAGACCAAAATGTGAAGTGCTGGATGACTGTGGGTGAAGGGAAAGACTTTGGCACAGGCTTCTCAGCAAGACAGCCTAGCCCAGACTCCTGGCCAGGCTCCAGCTTTGGAAGCTGTCCTCAGACTCCTCCGAGATGACTATCGGCTCCTCTTCCTGCTCAAAGCTGTTGAGCAATAAAGCTCTGAGTTGTCAAACTGATACTGCTCTTTCAAGCAGAAGTGCTGTGATTCAGTCATCGGTGAAATAACCCTCCCGATACTAAAACTCCCAGAGCAGCTCTGGAATTAAAAGCGTAATTATAAATGCAACGATTTTGTTTTGCTAGGCTTTTTGTTGAATATTGGTTTTTTTATTGTCTTTACTTTTGCGATCTTTCATTAGTAAGGACTGATCACGTGGTACCGGCAATCTTTCACTACAGACAGGAATGCAGTTGTGCACTTCACAGCTACCTTTTAGGAGCACGAGAACTATTTTGAAAAATGGCTTTATTTCTTCATCTTGTCATCTCAGTAGAGCAAGAGGAAACAGGATGTCCAAGCACAACAGAAGTATTTAAATTCATGAGTGGCAAAGCCAAACTTGAAAGATCCCTCCTTCCCCCATGGAAGCTCTGCTCTCATCATTCTAACACATCTTCAGCATCCGCAGAACTGAACTAGGATGTCCTTTGAGTACTGAAACTAACTCTCTGTTGCCTATCAGCCACTTTTTTTTTTTTTGTTTTGGGGTGTGATTATTGTTCTGTTTTATTTTTGTTTTAATTTTGGTTGGTTTGGTTTTGTTGGTGTATTTTTGTTTGGTTGGGCTTTTGTGTGATTTTTTTCCTTTTGTTTTTGCTTTCCAGGAAGATCAAAACTTCGGACCTAAAACGTTTTGTTTTCCACACCAAATTCGAACTTCTGGTCACCAGCACTTGTATCTCAGCACTAATTTCTTCTGGCTGTCTTCCTGATTATTCCACTAGAAAGTATTTCCCCTACATAGCATTTCTTGATTTGCTAAAACATTTCTAAGCATTACTCCTTTCCATGTTCTCCAAGTGATGCTGTCAGGAACGTTCTAGCAGTGTGTTTGTGAATCAAAACTGGTATTTTAGAGAGAAAAAAAACCAGGGAAGATCTAGCTTGCCTCTAACTTTCTTTAAACTTCCTTAAAACTAGCATATTCATACAGCCAAGATGACTGTAACAGGAGATGTGCCCCTGTTCTCTTTTTCTCCTCAACACTGCCTTTGCTACAAGAATGAAAGCCACACTATCACACCTGCAACAATATCAAAGTGCCCGAGGGCACAGTTCCCCAGGTCCAGTGGTGCTGGAGGGAATCTGTGTTTTCAGAAAGCTCTTTGAGGCACACAAACTACCACAATAATTTAGTTTCCTACAAATAAATTGTAGAAGGGAAAACGCCAACTCTACGTATGCCTCAAAGTTGTGCCAAGGGAGGTTTAGGTTGGATATCAGGAAAAATTTCTTCACCTGGAGGGTTGTCAAGCAGTGGAACAGGCTGCCCAGGGAAGTGGTTGAGGCACCATCCCTGGGGTATGGATGAGGCTCTCAGAGACATGGTTTAGTGGTGGCCTTGGCAGTGTTGGGTTAATGTTGGACTCCATCGTGGAAGTTTTCCCCAACCTAAATATTTCTATGTATCTGTTATTGAATTATACATTTACCTCTTAAGTATCCAAGCATCCTTGAGAAATGAGACAGAGGAAAACAATTAATCATCCAAACAGCTAGAAATAGATAAAAAACTAGCTTTTATACAAAGGGTTTTCTGACTAAGGCCAAGTTTTTCTATGTAAAGAAAAGCAGATCAAAACTACCAAGTCTTTCTGATCTAAAGCACATTTCTGGTTATATTACAAAAAATTTCTTCTTTGGGATACACCCATTGGGAAGTTCCAGCATTTTTGGTCATGTTGGCTGTCAAAAATGCATGGAGCTTTGTTGGTGGGAAGGATGATTTTCTGTTTCCAGGCTCAGACTTATTATAGCTTAGATCAAACCCTGTAATAAAACCCTTTAACAACCGCCAATTCTATCATATGCAAATACTTAAACTTCTACTGAATCCCCCAGCCTAATCGACCATCTACAGCCTTACTTACCCCAAGAACATTGCCAGAGGTACATTTGTTCCTCATCATTTCATATTCTAGGCATGGACACAATGCAGAGTTCAGTTGTGTTCATCTTATAGCAGGAAAAGAACTGCCTTAACATAACAAACTCAGAAGAAACAAATTTGGATATGTTGTTATTGTCTGAAAACTGGGTTTTAAACTAACAGACCTTCATGGTTTTGTTTGACAACCCCTGTGAAAGCTTGGAAAGAGTGCGGAGCACCAGTAGATGCACTTCTAAGAATCCAGATAATAACCCCCCAGACCAAGCTGACCGTGGCCCTTCCCTTTGCCCCCTCCAAAAAAAGCCATTAAATCCTCCAGAAGAAAAGGGCACTGCTGGGTGTCCAGAGGCTGCACCAGGCTAGCAGGGGCTGTGCTACTGCAAAATGCATGTCATTTCTCATTTTTGCCAGAGAAGAGAACCCATGAACAGTGACAAGGCTGCCATTAAGAGTGTGATGTCTCTGCACTACAGACCAGCTCTCTACTCTTCCATGAAAAGGAAGATACCTAAAAAAACCCACCAAGCGAGACCTATTGCATGAAAACAAAATGCAAAATGGCATATAAGGAAAAATAGAAGAATGGCAGTGTCTTTCATTTATAACACCACCTCTAAACTTTATTTAGCCTTATACTTTTTGGTATATCAAGAAAGCTCACACGGACTCCAGGTGGAGCTGGGATGAGTGCATACTGACGGTAAGAATTTTCTGTTTAACCATGTCACTAACTAATGACAGATCACTGAGAAATTTTTTTAACTAAGTGGCTAGGTAAGGAGGCAGCAGACAGTCTTCTAACCCAGATCTGTATCCACAGTGTGGATACACACAGCAGCCTGCAAATACCTACAACCCTGAGAATTCTTAGACTTGAGGCTGCTTTCCAGTCTCAGGCTGACTTACACCCTTAGCCCTTGGAACTCTTCTCCTCCAGGGAGCCACTCCCTTGCCTGCAAGAGACCAGGATACCAGCAGGACATCAGCCCTCCCTATCAGGTTCTCACCCCAGCACCCCAAGCTGAACAGCAGAAGACTTCTCATCCATAGCACTTCCCTGACCAGCTGTCAATCCTCCTTTTTTTATCACTTTCAAGCTGTTTGTCTCCAACAGTCCCCTAGCACAACCAGCCACTTCCAATCTGCTGCTCCCATTTTCCTTGTTTTATGACTGCTCTTGCAGGATCAGATGTAACATTCGTTAGCCTGTAGCTGGTGGAGGTACCCAGACCTCCTTCTTAGCCCTTTTGGCTTCCCCTCTGCCAGTGCTTGTATCCCAGCTCAGGAATCACCTAATGAAGTGGCTGGTGTCCAGAACAAACTCTTAAATAGATTACCTGGAACATTTTGGTGAGGGCAGGGAAAGGGGAACCCCCCCAAAAAAAACGAAGGAAAAAATGCACCAGCAGCCTGCAGGAGCAGAAGACAGTCATTTGCTTTCTGAACTCATTTGCTGTTGGGTAAATTACGAAATAAAATGAAATAAAATTATATTTCCAATTGCTGCCTCCAAGGCAGCAGAATGGAATCAGAGAGGAAAGCATAGCTCTGGAGAAGCAGGAGATGTGGCTGCAGTTTTCAGTTCTGCAGAGAAATCCTCCGGCAGAAGCGCAGTCTCAGGCAGGCTGTAGGCTCGGCATTCTGTACCCAGGATTCGGTGGATTCACTCTGCTCAAAACCACTCTGCCATTTTCAGGTGAGTGTTGATGTAGCTGGAGGTTTATAATCACTGTGTTCTGCTTTATCCTTTCTACTCACGTTCTTTTTATCATGCACTCCACCAAGAGACAGAAAAACCAAACGAACAGTGCTAAGAACGGAAAATACAGACTTTTAATCTTGTAAATAGGTGCTAAGCCCTGCTAGGGACTGCAGCGTTCCCAGTGCAGATAAGCATCGCTCCCTCGTGTGGTTAAAACTCAATATTGCTAATTTAGCGGCACTGCAGATCTTTGCATGAAAATTCAGGGAAGAAAGGATTATTTGCCTGCATTTGCATCTCAATGCACAGCCACATACGCGTTCACGCATGCAAAAGTATGAGTACAATGATACACCTTGCACAGAGTTCACTCTGAACAGACAATTTCACCTTGTATCTGTGTTAAAAGGCTAAAAAATATCATCTCCCTCAAAAGGCTGATATAAACAGCAAAGAAAACTGGGATCTGATATGGAGAAATCTACAGCTCCTTACAAAAGAAGCTGTAAGGAATCGAGTTTTTCATATGCAAACACTGGTTGAATTGTTGCCCTCTAGATAACGAATAGTAAAATCCACAGAATAGCTTGAAAACTGCAGATGTGAAACTACTGGATCCCTTCACAGGACTAACACACGCCCTAAAATATCTTCTCAGGGTGTGCAGAGTCCTATATTAAGACTTTCTGTGAGCATCCAGAGTCCACAGAGCTCATCAATTTACCTGCTAATTCACACCTGAATGGCATTTATGAGTCCAACATACAGTGTAACGACAGAGCCCCTTACTGCATGTCAGTAGACACGAGATGTGTTATTAATGCTGTTCAACAGAGCTGCACCAAGGCACCCCAATGCCTCAGAGCCCCCTCCCTTGCCCTGGTTTCCAGCTTGATAGCACAACAGAGGATGCCTCTCATTTTGTCTCAATGCAGTGGACCCTTCTCATGCAGCTTAGCACAATAAGCTTGCATAAACAGGTCCTGATAGAAAAAACCCAAAAAAACCCCAGCACTACTTCCAGTCAAGCTGGAATTTAATCAAGAGAACAATGAATTATTTTCTAGGCTTTCACTGCTAACAAATCACAATTTATTTAAAAAGCCAAGTATATTAAATGGTATATTTCATTGTATATTGCACAATGAAATATCATTGTGCAATAAATTCCTCCCCAAAAACATTGGAGAGTGAAGATGGGAATAGAAGACTGAAATTATTGAAATTTGTATTCTCTTAACTCAATAGCAAGATATTTGAATAAGAAAGCATTATTCCATTATATAGTATGAGCAAATATGTTTATTCACAGGAGTAACATCTAACTCAGGTATTTCCAGCTGATATCAGGAAACCTTCAAATTTATCTAAAATACATAGTTACTGTTATGTGTTGCAAAGAATGGCTGGAGCTCAAGAATTAAAATACCTTGAACACAGGACATACAATGTCATTTAATCCCAGGCAAAAAAAGGAAATGTGCTCTCTGGGACTTTTCCACTCCACTTCTCTTTCAAAATGTTTGTTGCATTCAAGGTGTGAATGTCCTTGAAAGCAAAAAATAAAGACAGCATAAAGGTAATATTTTGGGAACAAACTGCATCTACATGTCTGTGCTTTCCAGGAACTTGCAGCTGCTATTTTTCCCTCCGTAGTGACTGTGGCCAGTCTCTTTCTTATAAAAAAACTAGACCCATCCCTACAGGAGTTTCCCCTGAAGCAGCCTCCCCACCCTCCCCCATCCTTAAGGAACCATAATTCAAGCTTAAATACTTTGGAAAGAAATTAATTTTCCTGCAGCATAGGAAGACTGATGCACAAACATTAGAGCAATCTAATTTTAGATCATTCAGACAATACACTGGATCCTTACGCGCATTTATTTCAGGCTATTTATAGTCCTCCAGACACTGCTGGAAGTACAGTCATCCATTGTGGAGCTACTCCGCTGTGCTCCGGTTCGGGAGGCAGGCAGGGAGGGAGGGATGGGGGAGGCAATCAAGAGTCTGATTGTTCTGGGGAATGCAGGTACAGAGGTGTTGGATGAAACGCTCGTTTGCAGGCTGAACGGAGATCAAAAGTTCTGGCCGCTTAGCAACTCTGCTGCTGCCAAGAACTGTAGGGGCACTGGACAGCTTGGAAGTCCCAAACTGCACCAAGTTACAGGCCCAGATACAAGTGCTGCTCATAGCTGCAGGCACAGGAAAAGGGACTGTGTGCCAGAGCGGGGGGAAAAAGCCTTGAAACAGTTTTTAGTCCTCTGGGGACATTTTTGGAGTAGAATAAATGGCTATACTGTACCTCAGAGTCTGAGTGTTGGGGTTAGCAGCTCCCTCGAAGGCATGTGACTTCCAAAACAAAGTTCTTCTTTTCGTTGTAGGCACTTGCAAGTTCATCTGAGCACTGGCACCCGACAGTCTCTAAGTCTTGGTTACTAGGATGCCTCTCAAATCCCAACTTTCTTCAGTTCTTCTTTTTAGTTCATCTTTAAAAAAAAACCACAACCAAAAACCCCCAACATAACTTCCAGGCTCAGATGAATTTTAACAACACATTAGGCAATATTTCCAATGCACACATCCAGTCGTTGAACAGTAATTAATATTCCATGGTGTCACAAAACCCTTTGGACCATCAGCTCTGGTTCTCCTGCTCTAAGATTAGAATATACTTCTTCTCCAGTTTGCCCTGCCTGATACACAGATCATCTTTTATCACATTTAGATGCAAGTCTTGGGGCCACTAGCTATTCTAGAGCAGACGTGCTATTTTAACTCACAGTGTCATTCAGATATCCAGGTCAAAGGACTCCTACTTCAGAATATGGAAAATCCAAAGCACTACAGCACCACATCTTGTTTCCATCACAGTATGTCTTGAGTAGGAAAATCTGCTTTTGAAATTATTGGTGATTTTTGACAACCTTCCACATGAATCTGGGCATACAGAATCCAAGGCCATTTTCCTGTCGAGCAGCCACTGCAAGGCACAGCAGATAAAGTACATTTGTAGGTCACAGATCCTTTAGTCAGTGTCCTAGTATCTATGTGAGCTAAATATGATCCACTATTTAAAGAGAAGCAGGTAGTAAGTTTAAAATCACTATTCCAAGGCTCATAAAAAGACTGAGATCTTTGCTCTCAGATCTAAATCTTCTCTTGGAAGTATTAGTCAGCTGATGTTGGTGTGATCAAACCATACTGTTTGGGACTCCAAAAGATAGTTCCTCACTAGAAGAAAACAACTTCGCATTTTATAAAATTGTCATGGACAAAGATGAACAACTAGCAAAATGGGAAAAGGACAAAATAAATCAGCATAATAAGGTAGCTCTGTCTTGAAGATTTTAGTTTCTAAAAATTAGGTATGGTAGTTTAGCTAGACCCTTTAAGAACTAGCTGATATCCAAAGAAAACCAAGCTACTACCAGCAATGAGGTCGTGCCAACAGTGCTCCTGCCAAAAGGGGTTAATTGGTTTTGCTGCCTTCTTTCAAGACCTCATGTTCCCAGACCTTTGAAATGTCCAGTGCTTGCTACTGAAGTATTGCAGAACTAAGGTATAAAAGCAAGTTTTCTTGCAAATAAATGGTGCTGTCAAAGAGTATTTTCCCAAATCATCTGAAAAATGTTTTGATAGCATCAACAAGAGCAATAACAGAGAACAACCACTGCCCAGACACCACACTACAAACAAAACCAACAGACCACTAGAGAGTGAGCATGGCTGAGGAAGACCAGGCTGCATTCAAAATAAAGTCTTTCACTTGTGTTGGCAAGTTACTGTTTATTTTCCTTGTGAGGAACTATTGTATCAATTAATCAATTAATATTCCAGCATTCTAGGAATATAGTTATGCAACTCAACTGACATGTAAACACCTGCAACTAAGATTGGATGCATCCAGAGGGACCTGGACAAGCTCGAGAAGTGAGCCCACGGGAGTCTCATGAGGTTTGACAAGACCAAGTGCAAAGTGCTGCACCTGGGTTGGGGCAACAGCCGGTCTGATTACAGATCAAGAGCAGTCCTACTGAGGAGAACTGGGAGGCACTGGTGGGTCAGAGGCTGGATGTGACCCAGCAACGTGCAATTGCAGTCTAGAAAGCCAAAAATGTCCTGGGCTGCATCCAAAGCAGCGTGGCCAACAGGGTGAAGGAGGGGATTCTGCCCCTCTGCTCAGCTCTGGTGAGACCCACCTGCAGGGCTGCATCCAGCTCTGAGGTCCTCGGCACAGACAGGATATCGACCTCTTGCAGTGAGTCCAGAGGAGGCCACCAAGATGATTAGAGGGAATTGCTAATGAGGAAAGGCTGAGACAACTGGGATTGTTCAGCCTGGAAAACAGACAGCTTAGGGGTGACCTATCTGGGGCCTTCCAGTACTGAAGGGAGACTCTAGGAAAACTGGAGAGGGACTTTTAACAAGAGCATGTAATGACAGGACAAGGGGAGATGGATTCAAACTGAAAGAGAGTAGGTTTAGGTTAGATATTAGAAAGAAATTCTTTACTGTGAGGGTGGTGAGGCACTGGAACAGGTTGCCCAGAGAAGCTGTGGATGCCCCATCTCTGGAGGTGTTCAAGAGCAGGCTGGATGGGGCTCTGAGCAACCTGGTCTAGTAGAAGGTGTCCCTGCCCATGGCAGGGGGGTTGGATCTTTAAGGTCTCTTCCAGCCCCAACCATTCTATGATTCTATGATGTGAAAAGCGTATCAGAAAAAAGTGGTTCAAGATAGAAAAAATTCAAATCTAGAAGTGAATGAACTGTTAGGATCTACTTCCCAATAAACATAATATATAAGGTAAAAAATCAAGCATTTAGGTGAACTAGAAAAGGTACATAAAAGATAGCACAGATAATCACATGTACAGAACAATTTCTGCACAAGAAAATACTAAATAGACAGGGAACCCTCAAGCCTGAAAAAGAGAGGTCTATAAAATCAAGCATAATAGGAGAGAAATGAAGAGGGAATGATTATTCACTACTTGGGACTCACACAAGGAAATCATCAGATTTAAAGCACAAGCCACAGGAAATATTTTTTCCAAACAAGGCATAGTTAAATTGTGTAACTTATTGAGTGTTGTGGATGCCAAGTATTTAAATGGGTTCAAGAGGGATTATACAAATGCATGTAGAATACTTCTATTGCTGGCTATAAAAAATTAAAAGAAAAAAAACCCCTACAGTTCTGATGCACCAGATGCTTCACAAGCCTGTAGAGTGATAACTGCCAGAAACTGGGGAGATGAAACAGGAGGACACTTCTCACAGTTTTGCATCCCTTCCCTGAAGGGCCATGAGTGCCAGACACGGCAGCACGTGGTCTGCTGGGCTTGTCCAGGACAGCAGCTCTTTGCAGAGAAGCCTTACAGCTGTGGAGACGAGAAGTCTGCCGGGCTTCCCTGTAAGAGGAACCTCCAGGGTTAATCATCGTTTCTCTGGCCTTCACTGCAGCTCATTCTCATGACTTCGCTGACTCGGGGGGCAGAGAAGGGGAAGAGGGGAGAGTGAGAGAGCAGAAGCAGAGTGTCAAGAGAACTGTGGCACTATTCATGTTGCCTCTAGAAAATACACCATTTCCTCCACCTTCTAAAAATTTTTCCTTCAGAAAGCATTTGAGAGTTTTCTTGACAACACAGACAGTTTACAACATCTGAACTTTTTTTATGGCATGCTATGAACAAAACTTAAATACCAGTGCCAAGAATTAGAATGATTTACATCATTCTCTCCAGGGTGGGGCATACTCTATTCTCTACTCAGAGGCTCCTAATGTCCCCCATGCCGCTGAGCTGTGTTTATCACTATAAATTAAAAGGTTTCCATTTCAAATCTCTGAAGCTCTTGAAGCAGGGCAGGCTTGGTAGTGGGGAACGGGGTACGTATTCAAGCCCTGAGGGAATCAACTGCTTCCAGTGCAATCTCAGCTCCTGGCTCCTGCTGAATTTCTGCAGGTCTCAGTGCAGCCATTCATCTCTAAAGCGATTGCCAGAGCAGGAGGAGAGTGCCTGGACATTGTAGCTTCTCAGTGTAAGCATTGCAAATCTTTGGACCTGTTTTCAACTGCATTCCCATGGATGTGGAGCCACATGAATTGATGCTTCACACACCGTCTGTCTCAGAGGGCAGCGTGGCAACGCCAAGCCAATGATCAGGCCAGTCAGGCACTCAACCTGCACCAACCAGTTCAGTTTAATGAACTACAAAACAAACCACGTTCACAGTTCATAACATGATTCAGATAGTTTGCCATCTCTTACCAGGACTACCCAAACCCAGATGTTCAGGAAAATTTCGCCCAGACTCCACTAAAGTCCCAGGACATTCCTGAAGGAGAGCCATATTTCTTATTATTTTTCCAGAGA
This sequence comes from Daphoenositta chrysoptera, assembly GCA_013397915.1. Classification (NCBI taxonomy): domain Eukaryota; kingdom Metazoa; phylum Chordata; class Aves; order Passeriformes; genus Daphoenositta; species Daphoenositta chrysoptera. The sequence continues at coordinate 21,619 of VZRO01008337.1, read as the reverse complement.
TGGATTTCCCTGCATTGCTTTCCGGCAGCAAAAGCAATCCTACCAGGACCCAGAGCAGCTAGACCCAATGCAGGATGATTTTTTTTCTGGGCAGACTAGGGTAAAATTACCCCAAAGACACCTACAAAAATTAGTGAACTACGCTGTTTTCCAATGTCACACCAAAACACATTTTTCTCTATATAAAAGGGGGAATGTGTTAAAGAAAAAAACACTTCCTTATTGTTGTAAGAGAAACTGTAAGCTGCAACTTTTAACTTGTATTTTATGAGAAGCTGGTTTATCTATTGCAGGCTAAGTTTTCACACAGCTCCTGCAGCACCTAAAGGGAGATGTCCAAAAGCAACGCTGCCACCAAACAAGGGTCTTCTATTGGCAGATAAAAGCTGAAATTTCAGTGCAGGAAACATTTTCATAAGCCTTTCTAAGAAATAACTTCATTCTGAAAGCACTAAAAATTGGTTGAAATAGAGAGAGCAGGTTTTCTGTATTTTCTCCCACCCCAATGATTAAGCAAAGCAAGCAGCATCTCCCACAGCAGTTTACTTGCCCACAAAACTGATCTCAGACAGCAGATGCAATCTGAGGCTTACTTTGCACTCTCAATTCTGCTTCTAACCTAAGGTGTTGCACTTTTGGGCTAAGATAAAAGCTTTAATACTGGATGTCTACATTCTGTTCACTCAACCACAGAAGTGAGGAAGCAAATTCTTGCCAAATAAGGATACCTTCCAAGCCCTGCAGAATATACCATGGGTTTTATTACTATGTCAAAACTATAAGGAGATTGGTCTAATTTAACTCAATGCTGTTTTCTGAGTTTCAGCAGAAATGCTCCTTAAAAGACAACAAGCAATTTTTGCTCTGAGTGCAGCAAAAAAGTGGGCCTTTGGAGAAATTCTTGCTGCCTACCAGTCACCCAGAGCCAAGCGCAGCTGTCACAGACTTTGGTGGCCTCTAGTGGCTGTTTTGTCCACGTCCCAAACTCATCACATGATTTGACTCCTAAAACTGCATCTGCTCCACTTCCCATCTGTACTTGCTGGATCACTCCAAAACTGGCATCAGAGTGAGATGATGATATTAAGAGGTGCAATGGGGGAAAGATAAGGTAGGAGTTGTTACAATCATTTTAGATGCCACATACCCATCAAGACCTACCTGTCCTCACCACCTACAGTAGATTTCCAGTCACCTGACAGGTATAAACAGCGGCAAGGTAGCTCTGGTTCTTGAAATTATGTTTTCCATTGATTTTCTAACACTATTTCTTTTTAAGCCACAGTGTAAGCTATGATGTCTAACAATTAAGTCAAGAACAAGACGTGTCTTCACGAAAGACTAATCTTCACGTAACGTTGTCTTTCAAATAGTTTGAGGATTTAAAAGTTACAAATGCAGGTTTTTAAAAGTGATTTAAGTAGTTCAACAGTTTTTCAAAAGCAACAATTTCATGGTATCTTACAGAGCTCATGGGATCTGTAGACATCCCCTCTACATTGTATCAAATCAAACCTAGTGGAAAGTAACATTGATGGTAAAAGTTTCCTAAAAACAGTCTCACTTTCTCTAAGTTGGGTACAGTTCTGAGATCCCACCACATTGCCTAGATCACCAATAGAGCAGTGTGGAGGCTCCGATTCAGACTGGATGAAATTTTGTTCTTCTGTATCAGGGAAGCTGAAGTCTACAAAGGCTTTAAAAGTTGTTCAGCTGAAGAGAGTGGAGACACTGGAATAGCAAGTTCCCAGGCCACACCAGACACTGCCCAGCACAGCTCTTGGTGTTCTCCAAGTTCGTGGTTACTCTCTCAAGCTGGAAAGTACTACTCAAAGGATACAAAATGCTGCACAAACATTACAGCAAACAAGCCCCACCCTCCCAAGAGGGAGGGCCAGTGCAGTTCCTAAAGCTGACAAAAGGCGAGAAACTCAGTCCTGAACTCCTGGTAATTTCGTGTAAATTCCAGCTCCAGCCCGAGTTACAAGCCATTCCTCTTCAGCCTAAGCAGATTTTCTGTCTCTGTGTTCACTGGTTCAAGTGAATATCCCCAAACAAAACACTGTATTTGCCTTTGAGCAGTATCTCCCTGATGCTGCTGGACTGCAAGCAAGGCCAGAAGCAATTTAAATGCCTCCATTTTTGTAACAGACTATTCAAGCACAGTTTTAATTCGATACTCTTTATTATGATATCCAGGAAAACAATAACAAGGTGATTGCTTATTACAGCTTCCACAGACTGGGACTCCAGACCTTATTGTCCTGGGTACACACACGCGCACGCACACACACGCACGAAAGACAACCCTTGCCACAAGAACTTACAATCTAAATAAACAAAACAAAGATAATGATTAATCAAGAAACAAAGAAGAGGAATCACCTGCGTGAGAACATGAGTTAAGTTTTGGCTTGGTTTCTAGTCTGGAGTTCAAGAGTTGAAATTCCTACCCTGTTACAGTATTCTTATTACCATGGGCTGAATTTTTATTTGTTGATTACAATGCAAGATATAGGCTTCAACATATAAAACCAATGTCAGGAGACACAAAGCTCTAGACCGTAATTTTTCAAGTGGTATACAGAAAAACTACAGTCTAGAGGTTCAGAGATCTTGGGTGCCCAGTCTCCTAAATGAGAAAGGCAGTGAAAGTGAACTGCAATATGAAAAGCAAAACCATCCAGGACCATAAATTTCTGCTAAACCAGACTGACTAACATATTTTTTTTTTCAATTCAGTATATCAAATTTCCTAACACTTCTGTGTGTGGCATGAAGAAGTAACAACTGTGTTGTGCTGAATGACAATGCCTGACCTTTAATGTTAACCACAATAAATACGGACAAAGAATGAATACTAAAACACTACTGAATTATAAAGCTACACTTTAGCTGCTCTGATTCTGCAAAAAGTTTCAAATACAAAAAGAAGGAAAAGGAGTTGTCATTTCTGGCACTCACATCACAGACTTGCCATCCTTGAGCTGGATAAAACTAAAGTATTTGCAGAAACCTAAAAAAAAAGTGACAGGACACATAGGAAGAGATCAAGAGCAAGTGTATTGGATTCAAAACTAGGCTGTATGATTATTTTTTTTAAACCAGAAGTAAGAGTTGTTGCCTTTTGAATTGGCAACATCAAAAGAACTTCTCTAAAAGGCAGAAAGCAGCCAGCCTACTGTTTCTGCAGCCCAGCATTCCTCACCCATCGCTCACCAAAGGGAATGGACAGTGGCAGATGCCAACAGCAGTCCCGTTTCACCCACAATGTGGATGTGAGCTATATCCAAGTTGTATTGCCATTTATTCATCCTAAAGAGCTTCAGTTCCCATTAAGGAGGTTCTGATGACACTCAACATACTGATGTGCTTATTTCTTGCATGTCTGATCCAGAAATACTCCAGCACTGATCCTATTTTAGTTCTAAAGAGCACAAAAAATTCCTTAATGTGTACAGATTTAGGGTTATCAGATCCAAAACTGAATAGTTCAGGGAACAGTGTAAAGAGGGGATACTCACCAGACATCCACAACAACCCACAGTATATAAAAGAACTCCACCAACAAACCAATAAGCATGGGCTAATCCAGTGCTCTAAAGATAATCCACAGCTCACAATGTAAGAGATTCAAATATGATGAACAGATGATAACTGACGTCAGTCCTTTGAAGTATTTTTCTTTTTAAAGGATCTTCTAAATATTCCCCAAGCCTTCATTTTGTAGGACATTCTTATACACTGCACCAGAAATAACCTAAATATTTGCATAACAAGATGCAGGCATTAAACCACGGCCCCCTCTCTGTATGCAGGCTCTCACCGGCCTGTAAATGTTACAAACATCACCAGTGTCTCTACTTTGTGTTCCAGTCCCTTCAATACTGACATTCTCCAGAGAGAACAATCAGGACAGCAATGATCACCACTGTACAGGGAGCCTATTGAAAGTGCCGTCTCCAACATTTACAACACAGGCCCAAAGGGCTGAGTCACAAATGGAACCAAACCCAAGTATGACCTAGGAATCAGCTGGTGAACTTCCTGAAAACAGGAAAACAACGTCCGAGAAACCAAACAATCCTCCCCTCCATGTACCAAGACACGCATAGAGTGCAATTCTTGCAAAGCTCTCTGGAAGACCTACTTCAATACATAAAGGGTTCATGTGGATTAAAAAAAAAAAAAACTCACACCAAAGAAGAAAAAAAATCCCATCGTTTCCTGGCTGTTAAGGAAAGTAGTGTTGTTTGTTTGATCCAGGACAATCTACATTTTCAAAATCCCTACCTCTACACTGCCAGTATCCTCTTGCACTGCTTGGAAACCCTGATTACAGATAAAAGGTATCTCAATACAGTAAACCACAATGAGTATTTCCCCTTCACCCATAAGATCTGAAAAATTCCATTAATACTTAATGGATTTGGCATGTAGGAGCTACCAGAGAGACCAGGTCCCTTCTGGTACTGATGACTGGAAGCCTTTAAAGATCTCCCATACTGTAATTAGAGTAACTTTTAAGCAACATGCTGTTGGAAGGGGCAGCTGCCTTAGAACCTGATCCACCTTTTCCCTGCGACTTTTCTTCTTGCTTATACATAATTACTTGTGAAGCTCTGGGGTTACTATCAGGCAACTCACCCAATGGAAAAAACCTAAACATGCTTGTTTTCAGGTGCACCAGCTCCCTGGTCTAGCTCACCATGCTACCAGAAAGCCTTGTGCTAGCTAAGGCAAGGGACAGGACCTCAATTTTGACAGCAACCTACATCACTTTCAGGCTAGCTTGGCTATGGAAATCCTCCCTTCCCTTTCATATCAAGTTTTGTCCCCAACAAAATCAACTCAGGTGCAGCCAGTCAGAAATCTTCAAAGAAAAAAGGACTGCAGAGGTATATTGACTCTTTTTACAGAAGTCCAATCACTCATACCAGAGGACCACACTGCTCATAACAATTCTGGGTGATATAACTCCATAAACACAACTAAAATTTTCAAAGAAAAAGCACATTTAGAAAAAATACCAAATGCTTACAAATAACTGATTTTCTAAATGCATTATCCCAACATACATTATTTACCTTCAGCATAAACTAAAGTTAGTAGAAATAGCCTATCCACTTTCTCTGCTTAGCAAATTCCTTCACCATTCCTAAATTTGGGCATGGGATCACCAGAAAAGCAGTATTTCCAAAGAGTATTTCCACATTCATGAATGATTCACACAGGAGAAATCAGTCTTTGCAACCAGTCAAGGAGAAAGTGTCCAGATGAAAACTAAAACTCTGAAAATTAATTTCAGCTGCTCTGCATTCCTTGTTTGTAATTTGAAATTAAATATAATCACTTTAAAAGTAAAACACTGGTTTTGAGAAAATATTCTGGCACATAAACACACATCTGGGGGTCAAAAAAGGCTTGAAACCATCTGTTGTTAAATCTTGAAAAGTTTTGATAAGATGGGGCAAAGAGAAGGAGGTTTAAGAAAAAAACCAAACCCAACAAACCCTATCTGCCGTCTGTGTAATTATTCAATTCAAATCCATCTAAATGGACAAAGCTTTCCCTTTGTGGGACCTGGTAATTGACAAGGATAAATTAACTACTGCCTATTTTATTTGGCATAGGATATAATAATGAACTCCTCACTCATTTCCATTTCTAATTTTCTTGATTCCATAATTAAGAAAACATGATTAAACAACTAATCTTCTTCCATCTTACTGAATCCCAGATTACAAGCAAAGAGCCAAAAATGTAACAACATTTGAAAATCAATTTTAAGCAATTCAAAACAAGTTATTCAGCCGAACAATACTCTTATGGTAAAACAAATCATATCAAACTAGAATTAGAAGTCTCAGTATCTTCTGAGTGTTTCCATCCCAAGGTAGGTAATCAAAAATTACTGCTTTTGCCTCATCAAACATGATAAATATGTATTTTTAGTTATGACACAAGAGACAGAAAATACTAGCTTCCAATACGCTATCAAAATTCTAGAACAGCTGTTGTTACTTTCTATTACTTGGCAGATCCCAACAACTCCTATAAGGCAATGATGAATATTAAGCCATTGTGGAAACAAAAGTGCTTTTGTAAATGTCTGAAGGCCAAGTTTGTCTGTCCATAAGGCCAAAAGGAGACAAAAAGCAATGTCAGTATTAACAGTCTAGAATATATTCTTTCGAAGTTTTTGGAAATTAACCTGAAGTTTACATTTCAAGACTACTGTGCCTAAGAATGAGGTTTACAAGAAATAGTTTGCCTTAGGGAAACAACTGCTACAGCCCTCAGACTCCTATAAGTCTTGAAGATCTCAAGAAGTACCTTAAATGCTCCCATCATAATTTGTTCCTCCACCCTTTATGATTCTGACAGCCCCAGTACAACCAGATATCACAAGCAAACTGATTTAGAGTCCAAGTACCAGACTAGACACTTAAAATTTACCCCCTTTGGCTTAAGGTACAAGTTGAGAGCAAGGCACACAGAATCTGTGAAGGTTTTTCAAGAAACATCAGACACAAACCATGATTTTGGACAACGAGTATATAATGTACACAATTCTCTCAAAATTTCCGAGTTCCAGTTTTCCAGTTTCATGGTCAGATCAGACAGATTCACAGTTCTACCTCTTCCAATCAAGACATGGGATAGCTATTTCTACTGAAGCAGACTGGGCATGTTACAGGGCACACTGCCCCAGAGTTCTTAAGCTAAGCAAGTACAAGTCTGCCAAGTCCACTTCAGGAGCTGTGAACCAAATACTTGGGAATTGTGACTGTAATCAGCTGAAACATATAACAAATTATACTGCAATAACGCTAAACAGCACTAAACAACTGAAGAATGGATAGTTACTTGCAGTAAGGATTTTCTTCTAGAAACGTTTATTCTGAATAGTAAGCAATTGAACTGTAGAAAATACAGAATGCAGATTTATTACTTTGTTGGGTATAAACTCAATTATAATAACAGTTTTTAATTAAAATTATTTTATTTATCAGCTTGATTGCTCATAATTACTCCTCAATCAATAAACAGTTCAATACTTGGGTTAACGTGATAGACTAATTTAGCAACTTCTTCTCAAGACTGAAATAAATGTCTCACTCACTCTCAAGTGAAACAGGTTGAATTATACCCATTACAAAAGCATACAGAGGAAACATTATCTGCATATTAAACTGGAAAACTAACTGGACAAAGTTTCACATTGAATACAATTATGAAAGATAATGGAAAAATTCTTAAATTTAGATTTTTCCAGTTGTAGCAGAGGCCACAATAAATCAGTTTTAAGAAGCTGTAGCTTTTAAATATTTTTTTCATAAAAATATATATAGGAGAAATCAAACTATTTCCTAACAGAGGTGAAACAAAGCAAAGCAGTTAGAATAAAGGAATGTTTCTCATAACTTGATCCATTTATCTAATCCCCTCTTCATGGAGCATTAATTGCCTCCCAAAACAAACACAACACATTGTAGGAACCTCCACCCCAAAAATCAGACAGACAAGTTTTCAAAGAAGGTCCAATGCACACTAATTCTCCAAGATACGTACACTTCAAAAGCACAGACAGAGGGGGACAGTGCTACTCAAATCAACTCTTTCTATCACCATACACGCTCCCTTCTAAGTTTCAAGTGCTAAAAGCTTTATCTCAAAAAGGTGTTTTGTTCCTTGTAAGAGATTTCTAACCAACAAACAATAAGACTCTGCAACATTTCCAATTAGTTCAGTTTTGTTTTAATGATATGGGGCAATTCTTAGAGCAGACATTGTGCAGCTAGTAACTACCAGATAAAGAGGTCTATCGGTGTGGTCTTGGAATCCCAAATTGAAATGTAAATTTGAGTCAGGGTAATTAACTGAAAACCCAGAGTATCTGAAAATGCATACTATGTTTTTACTTCAATTTTGCAATACTTCTTGAGGAACTTGGAAAAAGTGAAGTTGGTAGAACAGTATCACCAAGATTACAAAAACTGGAAGGAAATAATACACTGCAACAGTGATCCTCATTAAGTTATTCATCACAGTAAATATTTAAAAAAGCGTCAATGTTTTTTAAAAAGTGTTGAATCCTCCCCCCAAGTATTTGAAGAGAGATAAACCTTTTTCTTTAGTCAAAATGGCTTTTTAAAAAAAGTTTCCCAAAACAACAGCAATAATCAAAAAACACGAATTGTATTTTCTTTAATCCATAATATCTCTAGTGCTGAAGGGCCATCCATGTAAAAAGCAGATTCTTTGGGGACATTAGTCAATTAACTTAATAAAACCCAGTTTTACGAGGATTTATCCTTCCTGCTGCGAGGCGAGTCTGCTCCATTTGAGGTCACTGTTCCATTTATTCCATTTTCTAGAAAAAAAAGCAGAAAACAGTTTTCAAATACAGCGAGATGCTTTATATTTTATTACATTCTTGTGTGTCCTACACAAACAACCTTTTAACTTCTTTTCTGATGTAATTTCTTTGTTAAACCTCTTAATTATCATTCAGAGTGCAACAGTATAATGAAGTTTATACAAGGTGCAATATTTAAAGATTACTACAATAAATTCCAGTTTCTTGATGTGGCCAGACACTGGAATATGTGCATTATACACATCTAGACTGAAAATCAAGACCAGTTACAGTATTTTAGAATATATTCTGCGAAAAAGTAAAGCACAACCTGTAGATGAGATGGTTCTGTGAAATTTTGGAGACACAATATATACACAATTCTCTGCTACAGGTCTTAATTATTTATCCCACTTATTTCCTATTATAATTCTTGCTAAAATTACACTGCTTTGCTTACCTTTACAAGCATTTGATATATAGAGGAAATCCTTCATACACACATATACTCACAATTTTTAAAGTATATACTTCAAAATACAGAATTCATTTACGTTGTGATGAAGATATTTACACAGATAAGACAGAATATAACACTAGTTCAGATTTGCAATGAGGATGTGTAGGTGGAAAGAATTCAAGATCAGGAACCTATTTAAGAGCACAAACCAAGAATGTGTTACCAGCTGCAACTCTCTACTTCTATCCCACTTCAGGGCCAGCTTGAAGATCTCAAGAGGTTTAATCTGTTCAAGTACCACAGTGATGATTTGTTCACAAAAGTTTCTCCTAAACCAACGATGCACAATCTGTGGCTTTACAGTGACACAACTCGTGAAGTGGAGCAACGTGATAGCATTGTGAATTAAAAGTAACCCCTTTGTTCAGTTTCACCACAACCAAGGAAACAGATGTTGCCTGACAGCAACTATATTTATAAAACAGATCTAAAGAGCATAATGCATAGGCAGCTACAATGCTTGCAGCCTAACATTGCTGCTCTAACTCATAATTCTGACTTCCAGCAACAGTTGCTGGGTTTTTTTGGTGCTTTTAAAAAAATATTATATATATATATTCATATTTTTTACAAAGGACTGGTTAAACTTATTTTTTCCACTGGCAGACGTGTTGAAGGCCACTAGAGTGTGGCCAGTCTACAAAAACAACTGTTGGCCTCCCTCTCTCTCCCACGACACCCAAATGCTCCCATTTATGCAAACAAGCAAGAAGAAAAAAGTAACAAGGAGAACCACACATGAGCACGAGAGCAGACACAGGCCCAAAGAGTCAAAGTCTGTTTGACCACATACCTGGCTGTAAATGACACCACCATTCTAAACCTACATAAGGTAGTCTTTGGATATTTCTGTAAATGTTTGGATTATTTTTAAATAAAGAAGCTTAAAAACAATGTACTAAACCCAAGCCAGCTAACTGTAATCATATTTTCTTACACAGTTTAGGTAGAACAAAGAACATGAATCAGCATGTGGCTGGATACCTCACCTACATCACCAGCAGGAATTTTTCTACTGTCATTTCTTGCTTTTGGCATAGACTAAAAGTAACACATTTTATTGTGCCCTGGCTCTGAAAAAAACATTCAACCACAAAAAAAAGAGAGTGTTTTAAACAGTTCAATTGCATATATTACTCTTTCAAAAACACTGTTTTGCTGCACCCTATGCAAGTGTTCTGAACAGAAAACATAATAGGAGTATTCAAAACAGAAGAATTTGAATGAACTGAGTTATTTTGTTTCCATTTAAAATAAGGAATAAAACCCTTCAGTTTTCAAGACAGGCATAATTCAACTATTTTGTGAATTAAACCACAACTCCAATTAACTGACTTTTTCGTATTTGTTTACCACTTGCAAGTCTCCATTGAAGTTGGGCGAAACTGAGCAGATTCACTAAATTACATGAATGATATAGATTAAGAGATTTTAAAAAGCTGTTACATTTCTGACTCCCTGATTAAATCATCATCAAGGTACATATTTTAGTGTTATTTGACATAAAAGACTTAAATTAAATTAAAACAACCCATAGTGAGAAGGCCACGAACATGAAGCTCTGATTAAATAGGACATTTATATAGAAAACTACCTTCACTCAATTATGTATACAAAAAAAATCCAACTGAATTATCAGACAAAAAAAAAGAAAAGCCAAGTTATAATCATCTAAAGGGAGTGCAGCAATACTCTAAACCACATAATTTTAATAAAAATACAAACTTGGAAGAAACAAAAAAAATTATTGATCTCCCACCACAAATCTCAGTTCTCAGTGGAAATGGTCTTGACACACATTATGTTCAACATGTCAAAAAGTGGAACAGGTTGGTAATATATAATAGGGAGCAAAGGATCATGCTGAAAAAAGATTTTGAACCAACTTCTCCCATTTCAAAAGAGTGCAGAAGTTATTCAAGCTAGCAATTAAATACAGAAAAGTTGAACTGTTGGTGCAACACAGTACAAGGATTTATTTTTTTTTAAAAAAAGAGCATGTAATTTTTTCTTGGAGGAAAGAGCATTCAGTTCATCTTTCATGCCCTTTCCATAAAAAGGGTGTGACATAATCAAAAAGTCAAACCTGGACTCATCAGTTCATTTCCAAATAGTTCAACACAGGTTTAGAGTAGTAAGTAGTTATTGCCTGTCCTTAAAGAACTACCAATTTCTATTTTTTCTAAAAACAGTTCAAGACAAAACTTTTCACAGGGTGGATCATCAAACTATCTCTTTGCCTTAAACCCTCAGAATTTTGTGGCAATGAAAAACAAGCTTGACATCCACTGCAAGAAAATTTTACAAATAAGTGTCTAAGGGAACAGATCTAAAACTGCATCTGTTCCCTTTTTATAAAAGAACAAAACATAAGCATGACACATTTTGTTCAAGTAATGAAATTAAAGATAGTAAAAATACCACGATGCATTAACTGAAATAACCCAGTAATTCCTTAATTTGGGCACTTAGAAAACCCAACAATATATAGTGGGCTTTTTTTAAAATCTATTCTTCCCACAGTAATATTCACCACTACTGCTTCTGTAGCTGAGTCATCTCACAAGTCAAACACAAAATGCTTCTTTAGCAAACTAAAGTTGAGAAGTCAAGGTGACAGAAAAACTGAAACTACAAACCTCTTTCTTTTCTGGAGGTCTTTCCTTTAGCTGATACAAACTTCTTTTTCACTGACTGAGGCTGAGAAGAAGAATGCTCTCTCCACCTCCGAAGCTGGAAATTAATGAACTTCCACATCATAAATGCTTGAGTCATGCAGATGGAGGCCAGCACACTGATTCTAGACACAAATAAAAGGTAAGGTTAATCAGTAAGTTTGTCTCATTATTCAAACAGAAAACGAAAGCAGAACACCTCAGGTTTTTTGGCAACTTCCACCCCCTCCTCCTGGTAACATCCATTTTCTTAGCCAAGAGTTTGCTCGCATAGGGCGAGACTGGGCTTAAGCACAGATGATCAAAACTAAATATAGAGCGATAGTGAAATCTTTGCCCATCAAAACTGGCAAGCACTAGGTTTCTTTCCTGCTGTCTTTCTCAGAATTACTCTCAGGGTACCAGGCAGTAACAGCTGAAAATGGTTCAAGAGTGTCTTGCAGTTCAGAGTATCAATTTTGCAAGGTAATGCTGACATTGACAATGTTTCAATAACTTCCTTTTCTGCATTCCTAAGAAGGCCAGGTATTTAGATCATGCAACAGCAATAGGAGCCATAATAAAGGCAGAGAAAGAGGCAGAAATCTTCAACCAGGACCAAAGATGCTCTGGATATAATGCCTTGACCTCAGTAGTGTCTGTAATTGAATATTCCTTTTAATTCTCTAGGTTTGATTTGGGGGGTTTTTTGGTTGGTTTTTTTTTTTTTTTTTAAAGAAGAGTAACCAGTTACAGATTTCTCAGCTGTAGACTGTAAATCAGTCAATTCATTTCACTGTGCCTCAGAAGTTTCTTACATAAGCTGTTCCTATTGATCCCATTGGTTGCATGAAAACACTCAATCATTCAGAATTACTGGCAGTAGTACCATACCATTTACATTGTGTATTTAACGTGGGTTTACAGCACATGCTTAAGAACTGTTCCAAGTTTACCATACCTAACAGCCAGGATATTAAAGTTCCCAGTACTGAAATTCAGCTGCTGATCTTCTGCTCTTGCCAGTCCAAAGCCAAAAGTGAGGACTGAGAGAATCAAGGTGAGAAGCCTTCCCAAAACAAAAAGAACTGCCCACAGTGAAAATCTAGAAATAAGAACACCACAAACATTAAATGAACTTTCCATTCAAAACACATGCACTAACAATGCAAATGTTTACCGTTCACCATGCAAGTTTGTTTGAAATGTAAGAACTTACACCGATCCATGATTTTGCACCTATCTTAAATGCATCTTGTATTATGATATAAAAACTAATTTCAACTCAATGCAAAGTACTTTCCAGTACTATCAGAACAAAAGCACATTATTAGTTCCTACAGAACTGGCTGTACTACCAACCTGTCCTGTTCCTTTCTCTACAAAACTTGTAAAAATAAACACATTAGTGCGCATTGAGAGATTTTATTTCATTTTATACTGCTATTAATATTTACTGAAATAGGCTAAAACAAGGCAAAAAGTATGCTGATGGTTTAGAAATAAAAATACTAACATTAGTCTGGAGAACTGTGGTTGCTTAAGAAACACTATTTGAACTTCCTTGTAATTTTGGTGTCTGGGTAGTTAAATGCAAAAGGCTTTAAGACAGAAATCACATACATTTTAAAGATAAAGACTATTTACCCTTTCTGGTATTTTTCATCACTGAAGTAGAAAAGACGTGATATGTGGAAAAGAAATTCAACGAAGTAATGCAATACCAGAAGAACAAGTCCAAGATGGGTCAGACTATCAAAACAAATAAAACAAACATTCAGACATTTTGTTAGATGTTTTAAGGCAGAGAATAGAGCCAGCAAAAGTTTACAATTGACTTACTTCAGGAGATAGGCTCCAGCAATATGAAAGAGGTAAAGTCCAATGTAGACAATCTGGCGAAAGATATCTTCCTGTTAGGAAGAAAGAAGCAGCCATGTGTTATACACAATGTTATACAGCATTGTACAATGCTATCTGTTATTACAAACTACTCCCTCATCTTGGAAATTCTTCTTGGTGTATCAGCTACCTTAACGTGGCCTGGACTGGCACTGAATTACTCAGCCTGGATCGTCTAATTCCACACCTAACCTATTGCTATCTTATCAGCAATATTCAGTACCTTACATATGCTACTGTGAGAAAAGGCATCAAACATGGAAAAGATGCTTTTTAAAAGGATCCACTTTCATTTCTTATAACCACTGTAAATTTGTACAAGCTATTAAAATACTTATTTTGTATGTATTACTGTATCATCAGATCCTACAGTTCCTCAAGTTTGCTGCCCATTAAATTGTCAGATTGCAACAGAATAAAATAAGTCTACAAATCAAAATGAAAGTTTTCCAAGTGTTGACATCAATTTTAATGATTTTAAAAATTCAAGGCCATCCAAGATTCTGGAACACTATTGCTGGCAAATACTGAGAATATTGTTATTAATGAGTCATATGGTCCCAGTTTAAGTCAGGCTTTAGCCAGCCCTATTAAACTGAACGCTTCATGGACATGAAATAATAAAGAGGAAGACACATAGCACATGGAAAGCAGATTGTGCTGTCAGTGAACAGAAGAACCACTGAAGTATGTCAGATCACAATAAAAATCTGTTTTGGAGTGGTAGCACAGTACATTCAGTTGTGCTTAAGAAACTCCTTTTTGGAAAGATTCTCTAATCTTCAAGCAAGGATCTAGCTTTCTCTTGTATATATGTAATTAAAAAAGGCCTAAAATGTTAATCTTACAAGAACTATACTATGTTATTCAACACTCAGTATCAAATCCAACAAACCCACAGAATCAAACAATTGTGACAACAGCAAACATTGCACTCATAATACACAAAGAGCAAGAAAACAGGCAGAGAAAGACCTACTCTAAATTATCTGAAAGAAAATGAAAAATTAGTTATTTCAGATAAAGACAACAGTCAGTACAAATGTTTCTCCAAGCACAACCAGGACCAGTCTCTTACACTTTAATTTTATAACGGAGGTAACATTTAAACAGCCCATGCTGCCTTCTTAGACAAACTGTCAGAGACTGCAGGCCTTGTGGAATAATGCACATGGAAGTATACATGACTATGTAGGAACCAGAGTCAAGAAGTTCTTTTCTTGTTTATGTTAGCAGGACAGATAACTAGACCTGAGTAAAAGCTGCCAGTTCCTTCAAGAGAAGGAATAAGGCAAGGAAGCCAAGATGGCAGAGGTTAAGCCGTAGTTAAAGAAATATCAACTATGAACTTGCTAAAACAAATGAACTACCACTCTTTAAACATAATGCAGAAGTCAGAGTGCACAATTTCAAGCAGCGACCAAGTAAAACACTACTATTTAATATACTGCACTTAAGCCACTTGTGACAGCTTTCTTGAAGTTATTTTAAGAAAAATCTCCACACTTGGCTGTGAAGTCAAATTTGAGAGGTATCACTAACACAATATGGGAACACCAGGTGCAGTGCATCTGCAAAACAGTATTCATACTACATCTGAGCAGCATAAAACCAGTGCATCTCATTACTATTTTACTAAGCCTCTTCTGGGTTCCTGTACAAAGACCTACGGTTATGTAACACCTATGTTTCATTTTCTTGACTAAAGCAGAACTGGCAACAGAGATGCAGCCTAGTCACAGAGTAACAACAGTCACAGAATGGTTTGGGCTCGAAGATGCCTTTATAGATCAGCTCATCCAACCTCTGCCATGGGCAGGGACATCAATCACTTTATCAGGTTGCTCAAAGTCCCATCTAACCTGACCTTGAACACTTCAAATGAAAGCAAATTCACAACTTCTCTGGGCATTCTGTTCCAGTGTCTCACCATCTTCATCATAAAGAATTTCTTCAGATCTCCTCTAAACCTACCCTCTTTCAAAATCATTGCTCCATGTCACTACAGACCCCAATAAAAAGTCTCTCTCCATCTTTCTTATAAGCCATTTTCAAACAGTGAGAGGCCACTGTAAGTTCTCCCTGGAACCTTCTCTTCTCCAGGTTGAACAACCCCAACTCTCTCAGCCTGCCTTCAATAGAAGGGGTGATCCAGATCTCTGAGCATCTTTGTGGCCCTCCTCTGGACCCACACAAACAGATCCACGCCTTTCTTGTGCTGGGGACCCCAGAGCTGGATGCAGCACTCCAGGGGCAGTTTCACCAGAGCAGACTAGAACCCCTTCCTTCTACCAGCGGGTCACTGCTTGTTATGCAGCCCAGGTGACAACTGGCTTTCTGGGGTGCAAGGGTACATTCCCAGCTCATGTCCCATTTTCATCCCCCTGGTGGGCCCAAGTCCTTCTCTGCAGGGCCATTCTCAACATATTCATCCCCAGCCTGTACTGACATTGGGAATTGCCATAACCCAGGTGTAGGACCTTGCACTTTGCCTTGTAGAACTTTGTGAGGTTCACATGGACGCAGCCCTCGGGCCTGTCAAGATCCCTCTGGATGGCATTCCTTTCCTCAAGCAAACCAACTGCAACACTCAGCTTGGTGTCATCTGCAAGCTCACTGAGGGTGCACTTGATCCCTTTGTCTGTGTCCTTGCTGAAGATGTTAAACAGCACTGGTTCCAGTGCAGAGCCTTGCAGAACACCGCTCGTTACTGCTTTTCACTGGGACACTGACTCTTAAGTCAATGGAAGCAGCCACCCAGCCAGTTCCTTATCCATCTAACAGTCCATACATCAAATCCATCTCTTTCCAATTTAGAGATAAGAATGCAGGGGGGACCCGCCAAGAGCCTTAACACAAGTTCAGGCAGATGACATCAGCAGCTCTTCCCTAATCTGCTGATGCAGTCACTCCACCATGGAAGGCCACTAAGTCAGTCAAGTATCATTTGCTCTTGGTGAAGCCATACTGAGGAGTTTACAACAGGAAAGTTTAAGCAGGAAACTGTCTATGCAAAATGATCCCGAGCAAAAATATTCAAAGAGACTACTTATTTTGGTCCAGGAAGGCAAAAAGTGTGCTACAAAGAATCTGCAGCAAAATCAGTGTTATCAGAACCCAAGAGAGAAAACCCTTAATAGAAAAATGATGCTATGAAGAATCGAGCACTGAAAAAAATTTCAGTACGTAACTAACCAGAATTTCTGCTGAGGAAAATGCTATTTAAATCAAATCCCAGACTTTCATACTCCTCTGATGTATAGAGTTATTCACTGTTTATATTCTACACCTATATCATGATTCATGAAGCAACTGTGATTTCAATGAGCCTATTCAGACTATCAATTCCGAGAAACAAAAACAAACAATCAAAAAAAGAGTTGAAAAGAAAATCTCACATTCATTTGCTCTAGGGAAAATTCATTCAGTGGATGAGAAACACTAGTAATTTTTATTTACACAACAGATATTTAGCAATTTTACTGTAATTAGGATTTAACTTAAAAGAAAAAAGCCATCTTGCTCTGGAGCTCCTCCCATTTACGTTTTGAGCTTACCTTTTTAGTTTTCTGGAAGTACAGTTCTGGAAAAGCATGAAACCAGTATGCCAACTGTAAGATGTAGAAAAACTTCATTTGAAACCTGTACAATACAGCAAGAATTGAAGAATATTACTTACTATGAATTAACTTATAACATTTCAGAAGCTTCTACTGAATTCATTTTATCACTGTTTCAAAGAAAGAAAACATGCAGATCTTTTCTGCCAGCTAACTCTAAAAGAATATTTTTAAAAACAAAATCATTAAGGCAAAGCACACAAAAACTTAATTCTTTAAGTAATGGACTACAGAAAAAGAACTTTGTATGCTACAAGTTGTCAAAGAATAAAGAGGCCACATAAATATGACCAAAAATACATGAGTGACTAATACAGTTTTACAAACTACTTGTTCTACACAGACATGACACACCCTAGGCTTAAAACACTCCCTCCTCTCCCCCAGCAATCCTCTAAGGAAGAGGCCTTACGGAATCAGAGTGTGCGGATAGTCCCTCCACAGAGAGGTTGGATCTGATATATAGTTCTCCTAAAAAGAGAAAAAAACAAACAGAAAATCCCGATAAATGCTCTAAGACATTACTTTCTAGTTAGAAATAATGACTGGACATACACGTATGCATTTATGTACATGCACATGTGCCCATACAAAAACGCACACATCTACACACACAAGTAAAAGCTACAGATCTATACATTTTCTTGTTTTAGAAAACCCTCAAGAAATCACAAATAAACAAAACCAAACCAACCCAGAAAACAAATCCCCAAAACAAAAAACAGTTGCACTGGCTTAGGAAAATAAAAAGCAACCAAACAAATCAAGTGATCATTCAAGATACAATGTCCTCATGAGATGGAAATTATTCCAGCATTACTACAGCCACAAGCCTTCTCTTGTTAACTGCTGACAAACTTTGAACTTAACTAAGAGAAGGAAAGTTTTTCCAGGAGTTATTATGTTAAAATATTTTTTTAAAAAAGCACACTCTTCCCCTTCTATGAAGCTAAGCTCATACACATCCAGCCACTAGCAAAGAGCATGTCATGTAAAAGCACACACTGACCTGAGGCTACAGCAATCTGTCATATACCCATTCTGTAGGCTCCAGAATGCTATATGTATGGTGTTTTCTAAACATTTATTTTATGTTAATAAACCAACACAAAAAAACCCTACAGAAAATTAAGTACCATAATAGAGTTAAATGGGTTTACCTTATTCAGTTTGACAGTAAATCAAGACTGAGCAATGGTAACACTACTGACTCTATACTCAGTTACAGCTACAACCCACACAGAATACTTAAACTTGTCCCCATTTTAAAATTAAAACCAGCTAAAACCAGAAAAATAAGCCAAAACCATCCATATTCATCATCAACATAAGTGGATTTATAAGATCTTGTAATACAAACAGAAAAGAAGGCATACTTACAGAGACAAGAATACTCGTTCCCCAAACACAGGAGAAAAGGTAGAATGCACTAAGTTGCCCAGACTCATTGAACTTGCTATGCTTTGTTTTTGAAAAGTGCATTTTCCTGTTAATTTTCTGAAATGAAAGTCCACTGTTATTTATATGCTGCAGTACTTAACATCTATTTTGCTAACTGCATTAGAATATTTAAAAGTTTTAATGCATGTTTTTACAGTTAAAAACTTTAATGCAGAAATTTAAAGTTAATAGTCTTAAAGTCTAATTAAAACCTGACAATTATCATGATGAAAGGAATTAATATTTTGTACTTACATCCAGTACATACTCCTGAATTATAGCGTGTATGATTATTGCTACAAGCATGTAAAAGAAAATTGTAGCCAAGTCTTTGATGCCATAGTAATAGAGAGAGATTGTTTCTGCAGATTGTTCTTCTAAAAGACAAACAGATTTAATTGTTAGGCACCAATACAGTTTAATGGTTAATAAGTTTATTTCTCAGAGTGAAACTTTTCAGACAGAAGTAGCTTGGAGTCAGCTGAACAAATAAAAGTCAAATTAAACTGCCACCATGAACTAGGTCACTAGACTGTTTATAGTTATCTTCTCCATCACATCACAAACTCAATTTGACTCTGGAAAGGTGCTATAAAACTAAAAACTTAAGTGCACTTAGGAAGTTTACCCAAATACACTGAAAGCAGACAATAAAAATATGTTAAACTAACACCCCACTTTGACTATTAAAGATTGCCACCTGCAAAGCCAGAGTAAGAATTCATGTGAATATATATCTACCAGTCAGATGGTGTTTCAGCACTAATGACGAATCCAGCAGAACAGAAACATTGTCTCTAACCTAATTAGTTATAACAGTGTTTTAATAAAAATAAAGTGAAATCCTTGAAAGGTGTTAATTATCTATTCGAGTGACAAATTCCCTTCCTGTCAAGTCTAGGAAGCATGGCATACTAATAATGTCTGATACCCCGTCTCATAACTAACCTCCTGCAAGATACATACCTGTGGCAGGAATGGTAACATTATACTGAAGTGTAACAAAAATGACGGCTGCTTTTGCTGTAATCTGAAAGAGGAAAAAACCAAAAGTGCTATAAATTCTCATGGAAATAAACTGCATTAAACTGAAAACATTTGCCCATAGTTTTGGCACCCTTGCCCACCACATTTGTTGTCTCCTCCCAAAAAACGGATCAACTCCCATTATCTCACCGCTGCACCTGACTTTCCAAGGGCAGCACACACTGCGTGGTCTCTATAGGTTTGTTCACAGAATGCTTAACCTGCCAAATGAAAGATCCTTGAAAATGCTACTTACAAACAGCCTTTCCTACAACAATAAAATGAAAACACATGCTACAATTCTGTCTTTAGTCCATACTTTACTATTACATAAACAGAATGTAAAATATCATGGAGTCCATAGACCATGATGCATTCAGCAGCAGCTCAGAATAAACTTTATTTAAAAGTACTTTTTTAATTTGACAAAATTTGGAAGTCAGTTATCTTATTCATAAATCTGTGGGTGATCTGAAAAATGTGGACAGGGAAGGAAAAAAACCAAAGAACAGAAAACAATTTCAGGCCAGTGGGATACCAACTCAGTACAATTAGCATTCTTTTGACCCTGGGGATCCCTTGGCAAGAAGCATGAAACAAATGAAATTAAATTTGGCAGTAGTGGTACTACCCCTTTATGATGGGCTGTAAGAAAAACCAGAATGAATAAAAGCAATTTGAAGAGAAGATGTTTGTCCTAATGGCTTTCTTTGGGGAGTGGGGATATTCTAAAACTCTCAATAAATAAGATGGAGTACAAGTTCTTTTTTGTCAATAAGCATAAACTTATTTTTAGCTATATCACATCTTTGTTGAATCCCAACATGAATCAACATGCCCCAAATGAGAGGGAAAAATAACTGGGCTTTACCATATTCACAATCAGATAGTTTCTCATTGCTGTAAAAACCCAGAGTCTACGTGGTAATTAATAGGGCTGACAAAAATCCCAAGCTCCTTTAGGAATCCTGGAAGGATATGTTGAGTGTCTGAAGATAATGATTAGGTTATTACCAGTACTAATTATTCACAGGAAGTGAGATTTTTAAAACTAGTGCTTTGTCAACAAGTCCTAGATTTTCTATGAAACCCTGAATAAGTGGCAGACTGTTCAGTCCATGTAACTTCAGGGAATCCAACTAGTTTGCTTAAATTAGTGAAGTTGCCTCGGGCTCCCTATTCATCAAGGGAGCCCTCAGAGGACAATTCAAAACAGTATTCAATCCTGAACTGCCCTTTGAAGGCTCTGTCAGCTACTCTCAATGCTGGAATTGTTACAAGTCAGGCAGTGTAAACACCTTACCATACCAACATTAACCGCAGCAAGTGATTTCCAAGACCTTTATCAAAGCATTTAAAAAATTGCAACATGCCACATCTGTACCAAAAATGACACATGGCCTTTTTACGCTGGGTTAGAAAACACTGTAGGTTAAGAAAACGGAAACAAAAGCATTCAGCACATTCAATCCCCCAAAACTTCTAACCCTACCAGTAATACAGTAAGCCTGATGCAGGCACAAAAAGTAACGGTTTAGGTTCACCTCTTTAATTTCATTCCCGAAAAAAACACCATATAACGGCTGTCTTGGTGATTTTCGACAGCAAACCCAAACACAACAGTGTAGGTGGTCTGTCCTGTGTTTACTTTTCATATATCTATCTATCGATCCTAATTCCACTGGCCTTCAGTGCTGAGCTGAACCAACAGCTGGATAAAACCATCCTGAAAACGACCCCTATAAAAAGAAGGCCCACAACCCCTAACAAATATCTAAAATAAATGTCTAAACAAACGTCTTAAATACCAGAAACATTTGGTCGACAGTGTCTTAATTAAATCATCAGTGATTTTAGATCACTGATAACATTTTGGCAGTCACACAGGTAATTTACCTTTCCAGTGCCAAAAAGGCACGTTTTAAAACATCTGCATTCAACATGGGGGCCCAGAGAGCGGAGGGCCTGCAGCAGGGCCGGCCCTCAGGCCGGAGGGAGAGCTCCCCTCGGCCGCCGCCAAACCTCGGCGCACCCCCGAGGCGGGAGGAGCGGCGGGGGTGCCCAGCGGGGGCGCGGGCAGGGGGCCCCGAGCAGC
>VZRO01008336.1:31495-51617 GCA_013397915.1 Daphoenositta chrysoptera | reverse complement strand
GAGCCGCGGGCCCGGGAGGGTGCGCGCAGCCGGGCACCGCGCCCGCCGCTCGCCTGCAGCGCTCCGCTCCCCACCTGCGGGTCGGCCTCTCCCCGCGGGCTGCGGGACCGGCACGGCTGCCGAGGGCCGGGCTCCACGACAAGGTGAATTTTGATGTGATTGTGCAGTGGGTCTCGG
Source organism: Daphoenositta chrysoptera (assembly GCA_013397915.1). Classification (NCBI taxonomy): domain Eukaryota; kingdom Metazoa; phylum Chordata; class Aves; order Passeriformes; genus Daphoenositta; species Daphoenositta chrysoptera. Next base: position 51,440 of record VZRO01008336.1, on the reverse strand, counting down.
CTTTGTCTGGGTGAGTCTCCCTTCAGCCCTTCCTCTCGCAACCGCGGCAAGGACAGGGGAAATGCCGGCCGCTGCCTGAGCTTCCCGACCTTAAATGCAGGTTTTTCCCCTTGAACAACAACTACAAAGAAAAAAAAAGGCGGAGGGGGCAATCCGAGTTGGGGAGGATTTAATTATAGCAAACCCAAACACTCTCAGGCCTCCTTCCAGCCCGAGACTTCCCCGTCGGTGCGTACGGGGATGCTGGAGCGGTGGGGTCGGGCCCGTTCCCCGCCATGCGGCCCCGGTCGAGTCCAGCCGCGCTCGGTTCACCGCGCCCTGAGCCCGGACAGCACCTGCCCGTAGCGGGCTCCGGGGTCGGTTCCTCCGGGAGGGCACAGATTTCCTCATCCCCCGGCCAGCGGGACGGGGCCGACACCGAGGGGGAAACGTCCTCGTCGGACGGAGCCCCCGGCTGCGGCAGCTCCGTGCGCTTCCCGAAGGCTCCGGCAATTCCCGGCCAGGCGAAACCAGCCCGACTGTCATCACCCGGCAGATAAACGGCCGGATCCCCGACGGCAGGGTGGCTCCTATTCACGGCTCATCAACGCCGAGCCAAGGGAGCAGTGGGAGGATAAGCCCCGCTTTCAGGGACCAGCGCTCCAAACCACTCATCACTGTCACCGAGCTCGCTCATGCCTTGGCCCTGAACACCGGCGATTAATAAAAGTTTGCTGTCGCTTTTCTCCAAAGCTACGCTTAGTCCGCGGGCCGGGGAAACCCCGAGTGGGATCCGTACCGCGGGATGCTCCAGCGCTCTTCCAGCCGCCGCACCTTTCAGTGGCTCCTCTTCCCCCAAAGAAAACCTGCTTCTCTTCCCCCCAAGGAAAGCTGCCAACCACGACGGAGACGAGGGGAGAAGCGAGCCCCGAGCCGCACCCGAGGGAGCCGGGCGGCCCCGACGGCGGCGGCTCAGAGCCCCGTGCGAGGCGGAGGGCGGCGGGGGGAGAGTCGGGACCGAGCCCCGACCGCATGGGCTGGCACAGATTTACTGACTTGAGAGGAAACTCACCGGTTTACACTGCTGAGAGGGGTTTGAATGGATGAGTACTGAGAAAAAGTTGCCGAATTTGGCCAGTAACAAGGCTGGAAGAATGGAAGGCTAATACGGAGTTATGCATGGACTCGGGAGGAATTACACAGCATCAGAGTCTTGCTTCTAAACAGCGACAGTGCCAGATTTCTAATAACTGTGTAATATGCTTATTTATACCATACAAGGACTTACAAACCTCATTGTGCATAGCAGCTGGGTCATATTTCTTTACCCTTCCATTCCTCAGGCTCTTTTGCCAAGAGACTGGTACCAAACACTTCTAGGCTGAAAGGAAAACACAAAATTTAATCGCAAAGAAACGATGACAAGGAAGCGTGGGTAAGATACTGGCTGACGTGCAGCACTTTAATCTTAAGCATCTGCCTAAAATAGATGCACTAAGGGGGTATTTGAAATATGCACGGTTTGAAATGCAAGTGATTCTTTGCTTTTAAATCGTTCAGCCCAATTATCCACACGTATTTGCCTGACCTGGGCACGTTTGTAGGCTCTAAGGCTTTGTTTTAAACTGTTAAGTAAATATTTTAACGAATGTTTTAAAACGTTGTAAACGAATGTGCTTGCTCAGTCTCGCACCAAACTCGGCTGGAACCGGGTAAATCAAACGAATAACCATATTCCGATTTGTTTTTAAATATTTGGGGGGGTATTTGTTAATTTTGTATCAGCGTACCAAGTGTACTCACCCCCCGTAATTTCAAACAAAGCCACGAGAGTTGCAGCCCGGCAATGTTAAACCTGTATCCAGAAATAATTAAACTATGAACGAATATTCATGTATCTAGACATTTTTTAAAAGCTAACGTATTTTTGAAATAAAATCCAGCAACTGTGGAATTGGTCTAATTTTTTAAACTAACCCTAATTTAGTCTAAATGCTCTGGATTTTCAGTTTTGAATATGCTCACTTACTATTTTTTAAAGTAGCATGTAAAAACCTAACATTTCAAATCCATTGGACGTTTTTAAAGGGAGAGATTTTACCATGAGCTTGGCAAAGTCTTTGTAAGAATGAATAGTCCAGAGACCACTGCCCTGGTGAGCGCCAGATTGAGATAGTCCCCAGTGGTATTTCCCAGCCAAAGCTCTTATTTAACTTCAAAATATACACANAAAAAAAAAAAAAAGATTGCTCCATCTATTTTGCAATTACTTTTTTGTTTCTTAATGAGAAGGACCCTAAAGCTACAACATGCTGGAGGATGGGAGCAGGCAAATGAAGCCACGCTGGAATGGAAATGATGGTTTAAATAATAAAAGGAGAACAAAGCCGAGTGCTCGGAGCATGGTGATTTCTCTGCAGCCTGGCTTCCAGTGCCACAGCTCTGCTTCCTGCACCCACCAAACTCTGCTGTGGGATGGGGTGTGAGCAGGGCCTGCCGCTGGCACGGGGTGGGGGCCGAGCAGGCTCTGCCACCGCTGCTCTGCCGCTTGCAGCAGGTCGGTGGCTCTGGTCACACAATCCCCGGGGTCACCGCACCAGGCCTGGAGGACAGCCTGGCAGAGGAGCGACTAAGGCAGCGGTGTGGGTCAGGCTGGCAGCCAGGTGTGAGCATGGAGAGGGGACAGCAGCCCCGGGGCAGCTCAGAGCCCTGTGGGGACCTTGCTGGAGGTGGTGAGGACCCGTGGAAGCTCCTGGGTGAAGCTGCTCTGGAGCACTTGGGCTGTGGGCAAAAACGAGAGGCACATCAATCCACAGAGTGACAACACAGCAAATCACTGCCCACCAGGCAGGAAGAAAGGAGCAGAGGCTTGTCTCAAGCCTTGCATCCAAGCAAGAAACTGCCTTAAGGTATTGCAAACCCAGCCCAGCACACTGGCAGAGCAACGTGTTGTGGCTCTGCACGGTGTCCTTGGCACCGTCCACCCATCACCGTGCAGGGGATGAGGAACTGGGAGAGTCCTGCCCAAACTGATTATTCAATTTGTGCTGGGGATGAGGAGGAGGTTATTGCTATGGGAAATCACTGTCCTCCAGGGTAAACAGAGGAAAATGCTGGTCTGGGTGAGAAATTCCCAGCGGGAGGAATGAAGGCAGCCAGCTGCCAGCTGGGTCTCTGTGCTGGAGCTGGGCATAGACCCTGTCCAAGCCCCCATGTGGCACAGTGTGATGCTCTGCCACAGCAACCAGGGCCAGTGGGGCCAAACAACCATATTCAACCATCAGAGCCCCCTCAGGGGCCAGACCCCCTGACCCACAGCCTGAGCAAGTCCTCGCACCCCACCAGAGCCTGCAGCTCTCTTTGGCCAGTCCCTTCCCACCGCGGTGCTGCCCAGAGGGAATCCTTCCTCTTTCTCCCTCATCCAGGGCCAGACCCACAGTGTGGCAAGGGGTCAGAGCAGGGCTCAGCCCTGGAGCTATGGGGAGGGAACAGAAAACACTAAGCCAGGGGCAAACAGGGGCCCTGGGGGTTTAAAGCCTTGCCAGATGCCTACGAGAGCCACGCATCACCCTCCCAGGGATCAGTCCTGTCCCGGGTCCTGGCTAAACCACTCAGGGCAGGTTTAGGGGCGTGAGGCTTTCTGGGCACGGGAAGGCAGCCGGGATTGAAAAGGGCAGAGGGGAGCAGTGAGCAGTGGGAGCAGTCGGCCGCAGTGCAGGGGCTGGAGCAGAGGCACAAACATGCACTCAGATGTGGAGCTGCTGGAGAGGAGGCGGCACAACGGGATGGAGGAAGGCGAGGTGAGAGGCAGATGAGAGCAGAGAGGAAGGGAGCTGCGGGGGTCTGGGGAGCAGGAGGCTGGGGCAAAGGGGCCGCCCTGGGGAAGGGTTTTGCCTCCAAGGGCAGCACGCATCACCAGCCAGCCTCTGGGATGTGGCAACTTGCTCCCTGCTCGGTCACACCGCTCCCATGCCTCCATCCCACTCCCGGGACACTGACGTGAAACACATTCCTTGGGCTGCAGTGGGGCAGGGCCAGGCCTGGGACAAACGCTGTTCTCCATTTTGGGCATTTTCCTCTCTGCCCAGGGAGAGGGTTTGCTCTGAAAGCAGGGCTCAACCTCCGGGGTGCCTTTGCCCCCCCAGTCAAGGGACAAGAACTGCAAAAAGGCCCCACATTCCCATTTCTGGGGAAGGTTCTCAACAGAAGCAAACAGGAAGGGAAACGATAGCCAACTGGGATGGGGCCCAGAAGCTGGGGATTTCCTCCTCATGGGACATGACTTGCTGTGGGACCCCAAATTTGCTGCAGGTAGAACGAGGGAAACTGGAGAGAGGGGAGGGATGAAATGCTGGAGCAGCATCTGCCCCTGGCTCCAGCAAGGAGAGAAAGGATGGCTGAGATTCATTAAATAAAGAGACAGGAAAACCTTGCTTAAGGAGCTGTCTGGGAAAGGGGCCATCTCAGGCCTGCTGTATACAAGTGCCAGTGATTTGGGGCCAGAACAGACAATTGCTAAAATTTCCTCCAGGCTCCGCTGTGCAAGGAGCTGCTCTCAAGCAAAGCAGTTACAGAAAGTCGTGGGGAGCTTGTTGGTGCTTTTCTGCCTGGGTTGAGGGACCAAGCTGGCTCCATCAGGAGAAGGGAAGGAAAAAGATCCCTCAAATTAGAGGTTTTTTTCTCACACAACAGCTCAGAGCACTGATCTGGTGGTGCAGAGAGGACGAAGCTGGAAGCTGGAAGGAGGGCACCTCTGCCACATGATGTTCATCCATTTCCATGCTGGTGAATGGCTGGAAAATGCTTGCCTGGGTTGGGAACATCAACCTGAGGAAGCACCTTGGTCGGTGGGGTCCAGCACTGGCCGTGGAGCCTTGGGGACTGTGGGGACAGCAGGCACAGAGCCAGCAACAGGGTGGTCCTCTCTGATCCTGACACAGAGAAATCAGGAGCTGGGGGGTCCCATCCCCTCTCTCCTGTTTTGCCATGTTCCTGCTCCAAATTGAACCTAGACAGTAAAAAACACGGGTAAGAAATGATGGCCAGTGCTTTCCATACCAGCATCCTTCATGTACAACACATTCTCAGCACCTCCAGCCAAGGAGAACACTGTGGTTTTGCCTCTGTGCTGGTGCCGCCGACAAAGTGCAGAAAAGCCTCAGAGCTCGAGATAAATGCCCTGAACCAGATGAAATCAGCCGGGAACACCTGATCCTCATTCCCACAAGGTTATGGTTAAGGTTGCGAAACGAAGGAAGTGCTGCACTGCCATGCTGGCAGCAAATCAAAGCAAATGACATTAATTAAAGCATATGTTAGGAATAGGAAATTAAGCTAAAGCAACATTTCATCTGCAGCGTCTTCTCCGGGCACTTTAGAAAGGGTATAAGTTTACTGTAGAGAAAGAGAAATGAGGAGGCTGGTGCAGAGGATAGATGTGCGGGAAGTTAAAAGAATTAGAGGAGAGTTTTAAAAGCTTTAGACTATACACTCAAGGTCATGTTCACTCTCTGTATTTATTTTGAATTGTGAGTGAGGGGGAAGGCTGAGAGTGCTGGCTGGCACTGCAGGAAGACTCAGACTAACATGGACCAAGCATCTTTGACAAGGGGGCTCAGCCCCGAAATTGGGACCCTCCGCACTCCTCCCTGCATGGCTGCACCAGGCGCTGATGGACCTTGGCACTGGTTTTGCAAAAATACACATAATTTCCCAGTTTTGCTTTTCTCGGCTCACTCAGCCCCAGAACTTAGCAAAGCTCAGCACATTTCTCTGGGCAGCTGGGGACAAGGGCACCGCTGTCCCCTGCACAGAGGGGAAACCGAGGCACGGCATGATAACAGTCTTGGAGCACGGAGCAAGCACAGGGCTGGGAGCACTGGAACTGCTCTCCAGCCCCGTGAGGAGCCACGAGCAGCCCCCCAGGCGCTCTCCCACAGCTCTGTCTCGGCCACGGGCCCTTCCTCCTGCTGCTGCCCTGGGGCTGGCAGCGGTGCTGCAGTCCCGACCCATCGGGGGCGTTTCTGGGGCTGCACAGCCGTGTCACCCCGGGTCACCCAGCTTTTTTCCATCAGGGCCGCACGCCTCGCGGTGCTGGGGCCGTGAATGGGGCCAGCCCGCGGCCGCTTCCAGCGGCCCCTGTGCCAGCTCGCACTGCACGGACGTGGGTGGCACCAGGCCCCCGTGTCCCACGGGAAGCGGGTGACATCCCCGCTGCCCCAGCTGTGCCAGGAGCTGTGACATGCGGTGTGGCAGGAGCACGGCAGGTTTCCCACCCGGCTCCACGTGTGCTCCTCTCGCTCCGCTCTGCCTCCGCCGTGCCCTGGGGTGACCGCGGCGGGCACAGGGCGCGACGGGCAGAGCCGAGGTGCGAGCAAAAGAACCTGGGCAGGTTCTGACAGCGCCTGACCCCAGGCGCTCCCCTCCTGCTCTGCTCCGCTCCCAGACCGGCTGCCGTGTTTCCCTGGAGCCATAAATTGCTGGCCGGACCCCGCGCGGCCTCCCCACGGCGGTGTCTCCGCGATGAGTTACGAGGAGCGAGCGGCGCGGCCAGGGCTCCGCTCCAGAGCTCCCTTCGCCCGCTCCAGAGCCCCTTTCCCCCCGCTCCCACCCTGCCCGCGCCGCCGCCCTGGAGGGGTTCACCCCACGGGACCCCCGTGCTTCCCCGTTTTCCAAGGAGGGCTGGCTGGAGCGCGGTGTTTACCCAGGGCGAGCGGGCAGATGGCTTGCTGACAGCTTCAGGAACACCTTGTAGCAGTTGCGGTGATTCCCGAGATCCGTTGCTTCCCATTTCAATTCACACATCATGATTTCTAAACCTCAGCTTGTACCTTCCCAGCAGAGCTCCCCACCTCCATCCTGGCTGCACGCAGTCGCCAGCGGCTCGGGAATGACGGGGAAGGGGATCCTGTGGCAGCAGCAGCCACCCTGTCCTTGACACTGCCTCCTTCAGTGGCCTGGGGCAAGTCCCTTAACCTGCCAAAGAAAGGGGCACAAGCAGCAGAGAGGCTGGAAATTGCTTTGAGGATGTAAGTACTTCTTTGGGAATGAAGAATTCTTTTTCCATCCCCTTCTCCAGTTGAATAACAGCTGTAAAGGTATGGACTGAAAACAGGGTAGTGGGGTCAGAGGTTGGCGTGTGTGTCTCTCCTACTCTTGGTGTGGGGCATCTACACTTGGGATGAGTCCCTGCCATCAACTGCTGGGGACCAGCATTGTCCCCACTGGGCTGTGGGAGCCTGGTCAGCCCCTGATGCTGTTTGGGAGCAGCTCACAGAGGCAAAACTGAAGCTGAGACCGAGCTTGGCCATGGTGGCTCCTGTGAACAGCGCAGGCTTGGTCAGCAGGAGGCTCACACCCAGCTTCCCCACCTGGAATAGCTGCTGGCCCCCACCTTCTCTCGAGGAATTGCTTTCTGGGCCTGGTGGGACCCCAGAGCCAGTTGTGGGGACCTTTGTGCTCCCACCAAATTCCCCAAGCAAGTGTGAACCAGAGCATCTCGCACTTGTGTACATTCCCCTGCCCTCCTTGTGCTGCTGTGGTAGAGTCTTGGCCTCAGGGTGACAAAAGGAGTATGTTTTTCCAATTAAAAGAGCCAAATGTGTTTTCCTGCCAATATTTAGTCCAGCCTAACATGCAATGTCTACATTTTACCCTTGAAGAAGCCTCTGGAGACACTGCAAAATAAATCAATACTAGTCCACGTGCTGGAAAACAGAACCAATAAATAACTTCAGAGCAGCTTTTCTGTTTACCCTATGAAATTCCCACTCTTGGCCGTGCGCTTCAAAACAGCGTCTCAAAATAAAATAGAAAAGAAAAACAACCCCCTGAACCCTTCATTAGTGGCGCAGCATGAGGCTCTCCAGCCAGGCAGAGCTGGTTTCAGGTTGCAGGTGCAGGGCCAATTCTCCACTGACCTCTGGGCTGGGATTTAGCATTGAGGTTGCCTGTGCAATGGTTTAAAAATATTAAATAAAAAACATTAAAAAAAAATATATATACCCTGCATGGTTTCTTATGGCATGGAAGGTGCTGGAGGAAAACAAGCACCTGGGTGCTTGGATATGAATATCCCCAGCCTGGTTCCCGAGCCTGATCCACAGCTCCAGGTGCTGCAGCCAGGACCCCTTGAGCCCGTCCCAGGCATGGGGATCTGCACCCCATCAGCAGCCCAAGGTTCTTGCCTGGTGTCATTGCTGTGTCCCCAAATGATGAGGGATAACCGTGGCCCCCAACCTTCTCCCTCAGCTCTTTCCAAGTCACCCGGTTTGGGGCCAGCCAGGGATTCACCAGTTCTTCCTCCTTCCTGACAATAATAAATGTGTCTTTAGCTTTAGCATAAAATAAGATTTACAGGAGCCATTAAAAGGCAACTGAAAGGCATTTTCTGCATCCTGCTGAGGAAAAGTTTCATGTGGGAGGCAGGTGGGTCTGCAGGACCGGGCACACGTGTGCAGGGACACGCAGGGGTGCGTGGGCAGCCGCACTGGGGACACACCGGCTCTGCAAACCCCTCCTCACCCAGCAGTGGGGTGAAGTACCAACAGCCGGGGTGCCACCAACAGCCTGTGCTGGTGGCACCGGCAGTGACACGAGCACACAGCGGGGTCAGGATGCACAGGGGCATCCCCGCGCAGGGCAGATCCCACACGGAGGGACCCCGTGCTGCACGGACTGCCCCGGGACGGACACACGGACACAGAGCTCCAGGCGGCTGCGGATGGAGGGGTGGCAGGAGGCAAGTCCGTGTCCCCAGCATCCCACCCCAGCACGGCAGGGATGTACCACAGGGAAAACCCATCCACCGGCCGGGGGACGAATTGAGGCGATTTCCTCCCATCCCTCTCTCCGTGCTCGCCTCCCCGGGCTCGCTGTTGTCAGCGTGCATTCCGCAGGCAGGACAGCTCTATCCGTCAAACCCGTAACCACTGGAAAAGCACACGGAGCAGCCGCGATGGGCAGGGCTGAGCCGCTCACGGACCCTCCTGCCGGGAGAACGAGCCCCGGGGCACCGGGGAGCCTGCTGGAAAAGCGTCCGGGGATACCAACCCCAGGAGGAAGCAGAAGGGGTTTTTTACGTGGTGGTTCAAGAGCAAAATCTCTGCTGTCGCATCCCCACTCCGAGCTGCTCCTCCTGGACTGCGATATGTGTTTTCTCGGGGGTAGAGGCAGCTGACACCTCTCTGGGCTGGGCTCTGTCTCGAAAGCACTGACCACATCCCAGGAACTCCAAATCTCCTTCCCGGAGAACTAGCAGGGAGGAGCAGGACCAGGAGTTAATCATGTTGGAAAAATCAGGGCAGCCACTTACAACTTCACACTGGTTTGGCACCCACCCCTGTGGCCGGTTTTTCAGAGCAGCTCAATTTTCACTGAGGCACCGAAAGTGTCTGAGCTCTCAGGGAGCAGTAAACTCGATATCAATCTCCAAAAAAGCTTCAAGCTCCAAAGCATCCACCAGCAGAAGGTGGTGAGCAGCTGAAATCACAGCACTGCACCCACTTGCACAGATTTATCCCCAAAGCCAAGGTCAGCGGGACATCACGTCCCTGCTGGAGCACAGAGCAGGAGGAGACATTCCCACTGTGGGGGCAAAAGTGGGAAAACTTCAGGGTCTTGCATGCAGAAGGGTCCCTGTCCCCGCAGTGACCACGGCACAGGATCTGTGCATAGGGGTGGGTGTGAGCCTTGCTTTGGGCTCGGCAGAGGGAGGTCTCTGTGCCATGAAGCAGCTCCAGATGGAGGCAAGCGTTGGATTTTTATAGTTGGACACCAGGAAAGAAACACCGGGGAAAAGGGCTGCACAAACCTGCAGCTCATGCGAGCTGAACCCCAAATGCATCCCAGACTGCAGCTCACACCTGCACATCCCTGTCCTGCTTCAGTGCCACTGCTGCAGCCCCGGGTCCTGGTGGCACCACTGCCACCCCTCTGCTCCTGTCCCTGTCCTGGACAATGAGGGGAGAGGGCACGACCTTGCCGTGCCACAGGCAGGGTGTGTCACACCCATCACTCACCTGCAAAAACATGTCATGGGTATAAACTGGGCAGATTTAGCAACTGTAGGGCCTTCTGTTCTTCCTTACATCTCTGGACCATTTCCCCACCCCTTAAATGCTTTACATTATTTATTACATTTCATTTAACCCCAGCCACGTCCTCCAAATAAAATTTATTTTGCAGCTGTCATTCAGGTTTACTCCGGCCTTAACCTCGTAATCCTATTGATTCCCTCATTATTCTCGGAGTGCTGGATTGATTTCATGCCTTCTGTGTTATGGAGAAGCCTTTGCTCATTAATCTCACACACATTTACAAACAGTCCATCCTGCTCATTCATTATTTTCTCATTCCCTGACTACGAGGTTCTCAGCTCGTCTGCTTTGCCTCCTGATTTTGGGGTGTGGATGGAGAGGGAGCATGATCCCTCCCCTAAAGGGCATCCACCCTCCATCCCCACAGGCTGGCTCTCCATGCCCAAAGGCAGAGGGTGATGGGCTCCCGTGCAGGGAATCACCAGAAAATCCCCCAGACTCGTGCTCTGCACCACCTTTGGGACGTGCCCCAGGACTGCATCCCGCTCGGGAAATCCCTGAAACCAGCTGGGCTGGGAAAAACAGAGAACCACAACAAATCCAGCTCAGGAAGATCTCCAGAGGAACGTCCTGCACACACCGAGGAGCACCCCACAGCCAGGCCACGCTGCTCAGGCCCCTACAGGGGCGTTGGACGGGTACGAGCAGTACCTGTTGCTGGGGTTTGCTGATGTACACACGTGTGCACGCCTCCAAACTCCCCAGAAGTGTGTTTATAGGGTGTGATTAATCATCCTGAGCATTTAATAGAGCCCCATCGCAGTGCACAGCACTGTACAGTGTATGGAGGAAGACATGACCCCTGTCATAGAGGCTTAGAATAAAAAATAGGCAGACACTATAGTTCAGACACGTAATAAATCCCCCAGAAGGGCCAATCTCAAATATTTCAGCTGTTTCCCCCTCCCCCCCATAATATATAATTGTCTTTGTTGGATCAATACAGAGGGGCTTTGTGGAAGGAGCATGTTTTAAGGGAAGATTAATGTAGTGAATTATATATGCAGCTAGGAAGAATTCTAATATTCAACGTCCAGGAGGAGAAGGAAGGTCTGTGGGATCAAATCCTCCTTCCAGGATGGGAACACAGCTCCTGGTGGTGCAGGCAGGCAGGGAGGTGTGAGCACTTCTTGCTCCCGAGGATCTTCTCCCGTGGGATGGTGGCAGGAGCCTTCCTGAAGGGACAGATGGATCTGGCCAGGATGGGTGGATTCGGTGAGTGCTGTGATTTCAGCATGGCATAAACCAGTGTGCCTGGGCTGCCCCACCTGGGCTTTGGGGCAGGTTTTGTCCCACCACAGCTGCCCATGAGGCCGTGCACCACTTCACCCTCCAGACACAGCCAGCAGCGAGCAAGCAGGGCCCTGCAGCAGGAGCCAGAGGGAAGTTTGTCACTAAACACCTCTTATTTATCCTGTGATCACCTCCCTGGGTGCACAGACACACCCCGCACCCGCTGCTCAGAGCGTCCCACACAAAGGAATGCCCCTAATCTCATTAATGTGTAATGACACAGGGTTGAGCCCTGGCTCTGGTGAGCAGCCCAGGGCTGCCTGAGCCTCGCCAGCAAGGTGTGCATCCTGTGAAGCACAGGGCTATCATATGGAATAAATTTAACTGAATCAAGTTTTGATTAAATGCCATAAACATGATTGATTTGGTTACATACCCTCTGTATGACGGTCTGTTTAATTTATTTTTTCATTCTGAGAAGGGATGTTGCATTGATCCCAAACATTAGCTTTGACTACCACCATAAATTCCCATTTTAGGGCGACCTGCAGCAGCCTTATTAATATTTTTACACTTACCCAGCAGTTGCCAGGGTTAACCCTTTCAACAACGTGCCCAAATTGTGCAGTGCTGTGGGGGCAGAGGGGTGACCTCAACCAGAACCAGGGGCTGCAGCCACCAGGGGAAAGCCACCAACCCTGCTAAACCTGCTGCCTGGACCCCTCAGGGCCTGGGGGATCAGCAAAAACCCTGGGGCAGCATCTCCACAAGCCCTCTGGCAATGGAATTGTGCCCCAGGCATTGCCATGGCATGTCCAGAGCGGGCTGTTTGCTATCTGAAATCCCACAAAACCCAGCACACCTCTCACCCTCCTTACCATGCCAGCCTTTGGACCAACACTACCACAGATTTCCTCTCAACAGCTTCTACATCTTACTTTTTATCAAAGGGGGAAAAAATCTGCCCAAATATTTTTTTATATTACTAATAAATTGGAAGAATGCTTTATGTTTTCAATATATTTTCAATTTACTGCCATGGTCAGTATCTTGGTTGCTATGTGTATTTTATAAGCAACGTCAATGATAACCAGATTTAGCTGTTGGTTTCTCCATAAATACTGTGTTATCCACCAAAAGTGATCTCTGGTAACACAGTGTCATTAAAATAATGCTGGAAAGCGTCAGAGAAACACCCAAAGCAAAAAGAATAAATCACTTCCAAGCACATCTTGGAGATACTGGAATTTTTGAGGGTTTATTTGGAAGATAAGCTGATTTTTAACACATATTTTGGACAGGTCCTGCAATCCCAGTATCTACAAAACCTTCAAGTAACACATGAGCTCTTTGCAGGCTCTCCCTGCCCAAAGCAGAAAGGGTTTCTGTGCACTTGCACTCAAGACAGTGACAAAGGACACTTTGAGCTTGTCCAGGTCTCATCCCTGGCAGGTGGGGACTCTCACAGCACCCGAGTCCATCAGCTGGAACCTACCTCGTATCATTCCTATCTCCCGTGTGGTTTTATATCATTCCTTTCATAAAACCCCTGGATGGTTTGGGTTGGAAGTGACCTTAAAGGTCAACTCCTTCCACCCCCTGCCATGGGCAGGGACACCTTCCAGTATCCCAGGCTGCTCCATCCCCATCCAAGGGTCTGAAGAGCTGAGCAGGACACGAGCAGGACAGAGCTGAGCTGTGAGGGTATCTCTAAATACTGAATTATTCAGCAGAAACCTTTCTGCTGTCCTCCCTCCTACCCAATTAAGCTATATTTAATTGCAAACGACATTCCCTCTGTTTCCATCTCACTCACCTCAGCTCTCTTTTATGAGCTGGACAGTTTGTTCTCACTGAAGTCGTGTCCATCTCTCCACGCTCTGCAATCAGGGGCATCAAGGAAAAACATCCAAATCACTCAGCAAATGACCCAGCACAGCCTGAACCACCACACCTCCGTGGCACTTCAAATCCCAGCAGTTCTCAGCTTTCCCCAGCCAGCACCTGCAGTGGGGCTGTAATCCTTTAATTAATGAATTAATGAATGCTTTGTGGTAAATTAATTAATTAATGAGTGCCTAGCTTCCCGGGACCCTGCAAACATGACACAGGAGATAAAACACCACATCACCAGCCACGAGATACACAGGGCGAGTGTGGATGGGTGCTGGTACCCAGCAAGTCCCAGTGAGCCTCGTGCTACAGCCCTGGAAATACAAAAACCAACACCAGGCCATGGCAGCACGAGGGGTTTGTCTCCCCTCACCCTTGGCAGAAGCCAGGAAAGCCTCAGCTCAACAGCAGCAGAGTATTTTCCCATGGTATGCCGGCTTTCTTGCTTTGAAAAAAAAAAAAAAGGAATTATTTAAAGGTTTCATAGCCCCTTTTCATCTAATATTTAACGTGCAAGAGTTTCTGCATGCCCAGGTTAGGTAAACATTAGAGAAGATTGTTTATAGAAATTATATACAGAGCGGTGCTGGTTTAATTTATCAAAAAAGGTTTTGTTGAAATAAATTCATTTTACAGTGAAACCCACTTAAACCTGTTAAAGGAGTGACCTCGTTGCAGTGAACCTGTTTGTGCTTCACCTCCAGGGACAGCTCGAGCAGCACCACGATAGCATCTCCCAGTGTAAATATTCCCTGCTCTCCCAGAGTGTGGGACAGGGCTGGCAGAACCTGTGCCAAGCAGAGGGATGCCAGGTGCCACAGGGATGTGGCCTTGGACCTCACAGGGAAATTTGGCCACCCCTGCAGTGGTTTAATGCTGCATCCACCCTGCTGGTGTGAGAGCTGGGAACAGGGGTGGCCATGGGATTCGAGGGCTGCACTGGGATGCTGCAGGAGAAATGCAGGAGAAACGCAGGAGAAATGAAGGAGAAACGCAGTAGAAATGCAGCTCTCAGCAGGGATAAGGGATGGAGAAAACCCCCCAGCCTCTGCCCCTCAGCTTCACTGCTGGTTTGCCACCACAGCGATTGCTATTGACACCACCGCCGTTATCAGCTCGATTGCGTCACTCTTATTTTGGGAAATTAATAGAAATAACCCAGTAGCCATTTTTTCCCTTCCCCCGAAATTTATTGCGAAGTGGGGAACGGCAGAATCTCTGCTCTCGCCTCCCCTCTGCTGGCTCCAGCAGCACTTGGCTCACGGCTGGTTTTGCTCCTCCGCTTGAAAAGTTAAGCTCGGCGAGGACAAACCAGGACTGCACAGAATAGAGGGGGAAAAGCCCACCAGCATTCCTCCCTCATGGAGCAGGTCAGATTAACAGGGGGAAATTAATGCTAGCAGGTTTAATGGAGATGAAATGCTTTAGGAATGAGCAGATGCATTAATTTGCAGCATGTGGCTTTAAGAGTTAATCTCAGTACGGAGCAATACCGGGAAGAACATTCATTCATTCATCCATTCAGCCAGGTACGGGGCTTTGTGCAGTTCCCACAGTCTGGCCTAAAGGTATTTATAGTCTAGAGCTGGGGGAAAGAAAACACAGAAAAAAGGGATGGGATAAGGGAAACTGTGCTTTGGAAGCGGTCTATGCAAAATCCACCAAGGCAGAATTAATATTGTCTCGTTAACAGAGGGAGCAATTTGAAATTATATGGGAAAGGTGGATAAAACCTGGAAAGCATAAGAGCCAGCTCTGATTTCAAAGTCCATGGGAGCATTCCAAGGCAAAGCTTTAAAATTAGAAACAGCATGCAAAGTTACTTTTCCATTGAAATGTCATGTTTTCCTTGAAAAGAGCTTTTTCCATCTCCAGAACGCGTTTTGTCACCGAGCAGTAAGTGCACTTCTCCCGACAGATCTGCTGAAGCAAAAACTCTGGGAGAAAATGGAGAATCACATCCGTGGGCTCGGCAAACAAATAAAAGCCAAGAAGAGGCTGGGCAGCACATTTCCATCGGGGAGGTTTGCAGCTCATCCCGGGTTTCTGACACGCCTTGGCCCCTCCGCTCTCTGTGCCTGTCCTGGAGCCAAATTCAGGTGTTGCCTCCAGCCTCTGCCCAGAGCACTGGCGGGGTGAAATCACTTGTGCACGATCCAGGACAGAGCAATTCCATTCCCAGCCGTCACTTGGGTGCAGGAGAATCCCAGTGCTGCAGGCAATGGTCCCTCTGTGATAGGGGGGATCCACCAGCACCCCCCGGCTGTGACAGCCACAGCCACCACCCTGATGGCCAACACAGTCACAGCTCTGCTGGACACTGTTACCCACCACCCTCTCGTTTCCAGGTGGTCCAGATGCCAAGCCCCACAAACACGCCCTGTGGGGCTCCCCTGTGTCCCCCCAACACTGGGTATGTGACAGTGGTGTCACCACCACCCCTGGTGTTGTCCCCAGCCACACCACAGAGCGCTGCAGGGGAGAAGAGGAAGTTTAGGAAGGTGAGAACGTAAAAAGGGGATGCAAAACTCCAAGAAGTCACTGGTCCCTGGCATAGCAGTGACCCCACTGCAAAGCTGAGCTCACCAGCGGGACAAAAAGGGTCTGGAGGAAGAGCCCCTCTGCCATGTCCCCCACGAGCAGCCCTGTCCCAGCACGCTTTCCTGAGCAGCCGCGAGCACACGGAGGGAGCAGCCCGGCAGCGCAGGGGGTGCCGAGGGCAGCCCGTGTCCCTGTCCCGGGGCTGGCAGGTGCCAGGGGGACACGGCCCCGCCGCTCCGCTCCCCCCGGGCCGCCCAGACAGCCCCGCTTTGAAGCCCTGCCCGGGCTGGCGGCAGCGGCGGCGCTGGAATAAGATGGCTTTTAAACTCGGAGTGAGATGAAAAGCAGCCGGAAACGCATCTAAAGGGTGACTGGAGGGCTAAGCCTGCTTTTCTCATGCTCGCTTATCCCGGGCTGCTCCGCCAGAGACCGAGTCCCTGGGGAGCTGCTTTCTCAAGCTCCGCTGCCTGCCCCGGTCCTGTGCTGCTCACATCCCCCCTCTGCCGAGAGGTGAAGCAGCAACAGACTTTCAGCAGAGATGTAAAAAACATTTTCTTTGTCATTAAAGATCCCGTGGCGTTTCCTGCCACGACTCCCAGGGGCCCAGCCCTGGTCCTGAAGCAGCAGCCGAGGTGCTTCACCCCAGGAGCAACTGTGGTTCTGGAACAAGGGAAGGAAACGCCTGTGTTGCTTCTTGGACTGATTTGAGAGGACAAACGGGAGACTGGAGGGTGGCACTGCCCAGGAGTGGGCAGCATTCAGCAGGCACGCACAGCACCAATAGGAGAAAAATCATTCCCTTCCCCAAAGCACTCCAGGCTGAATCTACTATTTTCCCAAGTTTTCTGGGCACTGAGCACCTCGTCCACTACACTCCTAATGGAACATGCTATAAAACCGTGCCCACACAGCCCCATTCCCCACGGTGCCAGGCCACCAGCCAGCCAAGAGCAAGAGCCAAGGGAAAGCAGAGCTGTCTGGGGCCCATCAGAGCAGAGACATCACCGTGTACCTAACAGAGCAGCCAAAACTTTAAATCAGCTTCAAAATACCCAAGGACCTTGAATGGCTTTTTACCTATTAGATTTCTGCTCTCCTGTCCATTAAGCATAATGGAAATGGTTCTGAGAAAAGCAAACCCGAAATGCCACGGCTCTTTCTTCTTGGAAAGAATTTCTTTGCTCATCGCCTGCACAGGACCCTGCGAGGGGCATTAGGAACACAGCAGAAGCACGGATCTAATGAGATTTGTGCTAATTCATGTGATTGTTTATAAGAACTGCGCTGCCCTAAGCCTGTTAAGCTGCTCTGGCTGGCCAGGACTATCCCAGCTCCGGGCCGGCCTCGGCTGCGCACCCTCCAAAGGCTGAGCTTTGCTCAGAGCAGCAGGGCACACATTTTGCCCGGGAGAATACAGAGAAATCTTTGCCATTTCTCCTAACCAGAGCCCTCAGAGCACTCTCAGAAAAAAATCTCACTCTGTTTTGATGAGGATGCCCTCCCTGCCCAGTGCCGGGCTCTGTGATTGATGTGCTGCACCCGTGTGAGCTCTGCCCATGCAGCCGGGACAGCAAAGCAGGAGCAGCCCCAGGGCTTTTCTGCAAATCCACTAACTCTGGGCTTCTCACTGGGTTCTCCATCAAGAATTTCCAGTACCAAATGGTTGTTGAAGAAGAACACAGGGACAAACCCTCCCAGTAGCTCGCCCCCCCCCCAGATCTCACAAACTGGGAGGATCTCAGATCTGTGCCTGAATTTCCTCCCAACAGCCTGCTGGAATAAACTGTCGTTGTTGTTGTTGTTGTGAGTTCCCTTCTCTTTTCTTTTTTTTCTTTCCTTGATTGAAAATTGTCTGAGCCCTCCTCGCTTCTCCCAGCCAAGCAAAAGGTTACCCCAGCAATCAGCCCCGTGGTGCCAAAGAGTCTGCACAGAACTCAGCTCCGGCCTCCCCGGCTCTGGGGGAACCAGACATAAAGAGGGGTCTTTAATCTCAGACGTGCTCGCTGATAATCTGCTCTGCAATTTGCAGATAGGGTAGTCTGGGCTCTCCCAGGCTCCAGGGACACACAGGGAGGGCAGGGGGAGGCAGGACCAGGTCTCCTCCCAGGCCTCGAGCTGGCCGTGCATCCTCCTCCCAAACCACCCACGGCTCGTGTGGCCACCAAGGCACCCGGACATGATCCTGTGCCCCCAGAAGTGGGAGTTTTGGCCTTGGATTTGTAGCAGTCACTTGGGAAATTATAAACAGCCTGTTCCCATTCTAGAAGGATCACAAGCATTGGTGGGGTCTCAAAGTGACTTGCAGAGGGGGGCAGTGAGATGGGGAGGGGTGGGATCCCCCTCCCAGTCCTGAAATGGGGTCCCAGCAAACCACCCCAGGCCAAGTGTAGGGGCTGCCAAAGCCATTTTTTTGCCACAAGAAGCCACACTGGGGTGTCCCAGGGTCAGGGTCCCTCCAGCCATCCCTGCCTGGGGGACCTGGTCAAGCACTGAAGCACATTCCAGGGCTCCCCATGGTGAGGGGCTGGCTTGGCCTCTCATCCCCTGCCCCACACTTGACCAAGACCAGTCACAACACTCCCCAGTCACCCCAGTAAGAGGGACTTCTTCCCGTCTTCAGCAGGGCCAAAAGGAGGAGAACATCCTCCTGTTCACATGGGACAGGACGCTGCCACCCAGCCAGGGAAAGAGCAGTTTCTCCTTGTGTCACCAAAGAGTTTCCCCTCATGTCATGGCACTATTACAACATGAGAACTCCCCCAGGAAACTGAGATTTCTGCCCAGTTCTGCCCCAGCCCAGGAAAACGGGCATTTCATGCAGGCAAAGGGCTCAGACAGCCGGAGGGATGGCCTGTGCTTGAAAACAACAGGGGAAAACCAAAACAATCCAGCTGGAAGAAAAATCCCTGCAAACGCTCCCTCTCGTGGAGGCCGGCTGCTCTTGTGCTGTCTGGGAGACCAGGAGAGGTCTTGTCCCAAAACGTTCCCAAGGATGAGGGGCTCTGTAGGAATGAGGGGAGCTGGTGACATCCTCCCCTCACAGCACTACACAGCATCCCCATGGTGCCAGCCCTCGGTCCCGAGTGGGAACTTTGGAATGAGCGGGACACAGCGGGAATGGGATGGGGTGAGCTCGGAGCTGGGGGCATGTCTAGGTCCATCATCCAGGATCCTGGGTGCCTTTGAAGGTTTAACAGCCAAATTATTTCCCTTCTCCCTGTTGTGGGCAGACAGGAGTACAGGGGCAGTAGAGGGAAACCTCAGGGATACCTGTTGGCATTGACCTTGGCTGAACCCCACATGGAACTGGCCTCTTTTAAAGCCATTTTGAGGGTGTCCCTGAGGCCTGACATGGCCTGGAAGGGGAGGACAGCTCGAGCTGGCCCAGGGACAGCAGCTCTGCAGTGTCTCCACCAGCTCATTATTTCCCAGTCGGGGGAATTATTTCCCAAAAGTCTTTAACTGATTCCCCCCAACCACACAGGATTTTGCACTGACAACACCTTTCTGCTGGGAACCGAGCCAGGATCTCCACAAGGTCATTTTGCAAAGACAATTAGGTAGTCCCTCGACAGCGCTGTCTCATTTTAATTAGATCTTATTTCCAAAGAATTACCGAGTGTGCCAGGCCCAAGGCTGGAGGCAAGGGCCATTTACAGGAATCAATGGGAAGCGAAGGACAGATGTACCTGTGCTCACGTCACCAGCTACAGCAATGCCAAAGGGAGAGGAGCAGCCTTCCCCGCATGATTTCATCTATTAATTCCTCGGGTAATGTAAGACCTTATGTGCAGAAGACAGAGCATCGCTGCTTCAGGCTGCTTGTTGGGGCTCAGGTGCCTCGGAGCGATCATTCTCTGCATTCTGAGGGGCTCTGGAGCTGCAGCAGGTACATTTTTGGCAGAACCCACACAGCTGGGGAACCGTGCCAGGTCCTCCACTATCAGCTGGACAGCTGCTCACGTGGAGACATGAACAGAAAAAGTGAAAGACACACACAAACGCCCTCAGAAAGGTGCAACGTGGCCCTGCAGGTGGCAGGACACAGGTGACAGACGGACCGGGGGTGGGCACAACGCGGGGTACCGGCCACAGATCCCCCACTCCTGCGGCCGGAGGGAAGCCAAACCCCTGGGATCACTGGCGGTGCCACCGGGAGGGGCCGCTGCCCCCGGGGAGCCCTCTGGGGACCCGCGGGGACC
>VZRO01008336.1:598-13893 GCA_013397915.1 Daphoenositta chrysoptera | reverse complement strand
GAGGGGCGCGGTGGGGGATCATGCAAATCCCTCTGTTTAAAAAACTTCCATTTGAGAAAGTGTGTCACATCCCGGCGCGGGCGCCTAATCCCGGGCTAATGGCATTATCGCCGCCTCAGCGCCGTCATGGGATGGGGCCGGGGCCGAGCACCCCCCGCCCGCCCCACGCGTGACCGCGGCTCGGTTCTGGGGGGAACGGAGCCGCAGATCCGCCCGCTCCTTGCCGGGAGCCCGGCTCGGTGTCGCTGCCCCTGCGGCTCCCTTGGATCCCCCCGAGGCTCCATCAGCACCTATCGATATCAGGGTCCCGCTGTTCCCCCGTCTTCCCCGAGCGATGCCGGTCTCGGGAGGGGCGAGCCGGGGCTCGTCTCTTAAATCCAACAGCTCCAGCAAACGGAGTTATTTGAGGAAATGATGCTGTTGGGGTCCCTGCCTTGCTTCCTCTCCGGATTAACAGCGAGGATTTGGGGTCGTTGTGCTGCACAGTGCCCGGAGCGGCCGGGACGAGGCCGCCCGACTCCCGCAGCCTGAGACGTCCTGGGGGAACGGGGGAAAGCGACAGAATCGGCGGATCTGGGAGAAGAGAAAAAAAATCACTGGGGGCTCCACACCCGCTGCAACCTCCCCCACAAAGCCACCCCCACAAAGCCCCGCTCTGGGAGGGGACTCTGCCTGTACCTGGGCAACAAAATCCTCGAGGACAGGGGACATCTCCATTTCTCTCCCTTCTTAGTTTTATTTTTCCAACTGTTCCTGGTGGGTGCAGCCCCGTCCCGTTGTCTCTGGAAGGGGAAAGGTGCAGGGTAGCCCCCAGCCCCACGAGGGTCACTCAGCCCCCCTGGTTCCCAGTCCCCCTTGCATCTCCAGGATCCCTTTTCTCCCTGTCTGGGGCCAGGAGTTTGGCAGAAGTTCCAGGATCAAAGGGAGGATGAGTGAGCTGGCCCTGTGTGGGCAGAGCCGACGGGGTCTCACATCTTGGCCTGTTTGCTTCAGACGGGATCTGGGAACTCGTCTGGAATCACATCTAAGGCAGGATCTGACGCCGCTGTTCCCTCGTCACGTGAGCTGTGGTTTTGGTCTAGGTTTGACTTTCAGAATTGCAGAAAATCACCGTCTCGTGTTTATAGGAGACAGCATTTCACTGGCAAGACAATGAAAACAGCCAGAATAAATAACGAGCTGGTCCTGGGCAGGAATAACACTTCATTGCACCTGTCCCTCTCCTGGGTGTTTAATCACAGACAAATTTGACGTATACCAGCACTGCATGGAAGGGCAACTCTCATCATCTTTATTTACATTTCCTCCAAACCCCAGTGCTCCTCCAAGCCACTCTCCACAGGCAGGACAGGCTCTTCCCATCTTTCAGTTCTTGAAACCAGTCTGGAAGTTCAAACTGCTCTGGGGCAAGGCCTCATCTGAGCCCTGGATCCAGCACCATTCCCGGGCACCTCAGCATTGCACTCATCCTTCTCATTGCCCAGTTTTTCCCTCAGTTCTCTGTAGGTGCTGTGCTCTTGCACTGACCATCCTGGGGAATTTGGGGGTCTTGGCATGGGCACACAACACGCTGAAACCTGCCACCCTCGAGCCCCTCTTTTCCAGCCTCCCAGCTCCTCGGCCACAGGAGCTCTGCCGTGCTGGCAGATTGCTCTCCAGGGCGTTTTCCATGGATACCTCGACGGAGGCAGCACCAAATAACAAGTAAATAACAGCCCCGACGCCGGGCTGCCGGCACAAAGCAAGCAATTGCCCTTCACGCAGGTCACTAATCTCTTGACACATGGTCTTTGAGACCTGGGAGGGTCTCCAGGGGGAGGGAGGCTGAAAGGGAAGAGAAGATAGTGGGGACAATGGCGGGGCCGCCGGCTGGCTAATAACCCTTCTCCCAGCTTTGTCTGGGTACACTCAAAGTGACGCTGCGATCAATTCATCCCCGCTGGAAAAACCACGCTCCTGCCCCGCCGCGGTGCCCGGGAGGGTCCCGACTCACCGGGCTAAGTGCAAAGCTTGGGTTGCTGCAGGTATTAATAGCCCCCATTTTGTAGCCAGCAGTAATTCCCTCCTGTGTTTTCCCCTCCACGCTGAAAACAAACCCTTCACTTGATCCGTTTGTCCTCTCCAGTTGCCATCTGTCTTCCACCCTTCAAATCTCACCTTAAAAACAGTGCCTCTTGAGCAAATCCTCCCCGCCAGCCCCGCGTGCCGTCTCGCCCGGCGCGGACCTGACACTACAAGCGCTCATTGAAGTGAAGGGGATTTGAGAGCGCACAGGACACTGCGGGATTAAGGCCACAGATTGTGCTCCCCGGGCTGCAGCTCTGCCTGCCTGGGGCTCTGCTCCCTCCGCTCTGCTCCAGCAAGGTGGCCGGCGAGTGGGCATCCCCATCCCTCTGCCCTCGGGGGCTGGCGGGATGCAGGGACGCCCCGGGCGCCTCCAGGTCCTTCCCTCTGCAGGTGGAAGCGGAGAGGTCACGCCCTGGTGGGGAGGCACGGGGGGTTCCACACACGGGGCTGCTGTTTGCACAGATGTGCAGGTGCTGTCTCACCCCATCCCATCCCATCCATCTGCGGGGCGGCCCCGCCGAGCCGTGAATCACTCGCACATCAAAGCGCCGGCAGAGGAGCGCTCACAGCCCCGGCAGCCGCTCCGAGAGGACAGTGCCTGTGCAGATGTTCAGCAGCAGCGTCTCACGATTACAGAGAGCAGCAGAATTTACCAGAAAACCCAGGGAAAGGAAGGGGAAGAGTCCTGGCCAGCGGAGGGCCGGAGCAGGGAGCCCACACACCCCTGGGAGCCTCAGAGCAGCCCATCACCGCTCGCCCCCATTGTGCAGTAACTCCTCCCAGGGTCACACTGCATTACCTCACATTCCCCTCCAGCCCTTGCTGTGGTGGGGGTCACCTGCTCCCATCAAAATCTTGGTCTTCTTCAGGAAAACCCCTCCCTGCTGGGCTTCAGGGGCATAAAGAGGAGCTCAGACTTCTGATCCAAGCCTTTGGAGCTGGTGGAATTCCTCCAGGAAAAGAAACCCCCTCGATATCAAAGCTGAGCATGTGACCCACAGCAGGGTGACACGCGGTGTTTTTTGGTTGAGCCTGGCAATGACTCCCTGATCCTGCCCAGCTCCCACGGACACCGTGGACTACCAGGAGCAGGAGTCTCATAGTCCAGTCAGTCACCCGGGCAGGACAATGGCATCACTCCCACATGACAGCTGGACTTTCCCCTTTCCACAGCAAAAAGAGCAAAATTCAATGTACCTTGAGAGGCGGCTGCAGTGTGGGCACGCTGGGTGGGAGGAGAGGCAGTGGGACGTGCCCGGGCTTTCCACTGGGAGTCATGGAATGGGTGCAAGGTGGGATGGGGAGCAGGGTACAGGGCCAGCTCTTCACCCCGGTGAACACCCAGGTGTTCTCTCTGGTTTTCTGCTTGAATGAAGCTGCTGCTCTGAGCACGGTTCATCATCTTCAGCCCCCAGCAGACCCTTGCCGAAGTCTCCTCCCCAGGCTGCTCAGGAAGGAATGTGCTCGTCCATCGTTCCCACCCTGCCACCCACGGCTCATCCCGGGAGTCTCCTCCTCCTTGGGGGATGCAGGGATGCTGTGCTCCCTCCAGAACACATCGGGGGGTCCCTGCTCCCACAATCCCACTTCTGAGGTGAAAATACAGTCGGTTCTCTCCCCGTCCTGCTTCCCATGGCCCCACGAGCTGACACTTCCCACCTCTCCAGAGAAGGCTCTGGAGGGAGAGGGGCTGGATGGAAGTGGGATTAATGCCCAGCTGCCACACGGGCAGTGGCACCACATTTTATAAATGTCCTATAATAATATTGTAAATACTCACCGGGAAATAATTATATCCTATAAAAGAAGCAGCAGCCTGTGGTTTGAGCCAGGACCAGTTCGCAACACTTGTTTTAAAGAGACGTTTCATGTCTCGTTTATAGATTAGATTTTAACCTGACAACCTTTTAACATTGTATTAAATTAGAAATAAACTTTGTATGACTGCTCACCGTATAATTGACCCACTGATAGGCTGAGTGCTAGGGAAAATTTCAGATACCTTTCAGACAGCAAAGTTCCCAAGAAAATTCAGAGCCTCCTCCTTGATCTAGACCAGGGCTTTGCTATTAATTAGTATTTATGATCAGGTGGCAGGAATGCTGTCCATGGAGGGAGGGCTGCCGGGGAGCAGCATCCCTGCACCGTGCCCATCCCCAGGGATGTGACGGAGGGAAGGAGATGGAGGCCACAGGGAATGCTGCGAGCCCCTGACCCTGCTGTGAGTATTTTAGCGCAATTTCCTGCAGCAGAAATTCCCAAGAAAGGCAAAAATTCGGCCTGGGAACTCACTGACAGATGCACAGCTTCAAATTACATCTGAGCCCAGGGAGGGATGGGTGGCAATTGATGGGACGGTGTCAATGCCCAGGCGCAGCCGGGAATGGCCGTGGGGACATGTGGCATGTCCAGCAGTGTCCCCGGACAGGACGGGCAGAGCTGGAGGAGCCGGTGCTGCCAGGGGACAGGGGGGCAGCGCCCCTGCCCTGTCCCTGTCCCTGTCCCTGTCCCTGTCCCTGTCCCTGCTCCAGCTCCGGCGCTGGTGGCTCGAACCCCGCTGGGTCCTGCCCTGCGCATTTTGTGGGATAATTGAAACCTGTCCCCTGCACGTGCCGGAGGCGGGGGCCGAGCGGGGACAAACCCGGTGACATCAGCCAGAGGAGCTCTCACCCTGCTGGGCTGGGAGGACTCTCGAGGACGAGCCCAAATTTACACTCGTATTCCATGAATGCCGTGGGACGGCGGGAGAGCGAGCAGCGCCTGTGGCACGGTTTTCACCCCGGGGACAGAGGGGACAGAGGGGATGCTCTGCCCCGTGTGCGGGGCAGGGACAGGTGAGGGGCACAGCTGAAGCCTCGGTCCGTGCCCAGTTCTGTTCCCAGCAGCTCTGCCCCTGCTCTCGGGGAGCCCAGAGCTCGGAAGGGGCTCCTGCCGTCCCCGGGACAGGCGCTGCCGCAGACAAATGCTCGTCCCGGTGCCTTTTCCATCTGTGAAACAGGCCAGGCGGTGGATTCAATTATTTTTTTTTCCTAGCACACAAGCCACTAATCATTTATTGCATAAAAAAAGCCCCCCCTTGTCTCCGCAACTTTTGTTCCCGCTTTATCCAATTAAAACTCAGGGTAAAAAAAGAAAAGTTTCGTTTTCTCCTTTTTGCAATCACAAAGACCCGATCTCAGCCCCATTGACTCGCTAATTGTAAGCACTCAAATGGTTGGGTTTAAAGTTACACTTAGCAGCTGTGAAACATTAGGGTGAAGTGATTACAACCTACTGGAGGATACCGAACATTTTTACAATATCTCAGGAGCATAAGGGAAAGACAACAGGAAATGGCGCAAACTTTCCTACCCTGCACAGCAACAAGCCAGAGCGAAGGAGTGAGAAAATAAATGTAGAGACGTGGCGCAGACGTGGTTTGGATCCTCAAAATATTACTAAGGAAGCCCTGGTGAGAGCAGCATGGATTTACCCCCTCGCCTGGGCGCTCAGAGAGGATGGGGAGCAGCGTTCAGGGATTGCACAGCTGCACTTTGCAGCCAAACCCTGCTCCGGGCTCTCTGCTGAGGAAGGAGGATGGAGATCCTGGCAGTATTTTGCCAGTCCTTTGCCTTCTGCCAGCCTCGTCCCAGCAAATGTTCTGGGTGTGGGGAACGCTGCTCAGGGCAGGACAATGATCAGAGTCTGTCCCCTCGGAGGGACAGGGACAGGATGTGGTTTGCCCAAACCTCAGCAGGGCTCAGCATCCCCGGCAGAGCCACCAGATCCTGAGCCCCACGTGCTCTGCAAACCGTGATGGTTACACCCAGGCCCTGGCCTGGTCCTGAGGTTTGATTTCATTTGAACTCCGAGCTGTCACATTTGGAGAACCTTTGACTTCCCACTCCTTTTCAAGCAGCCCAACATCCCCCTCCCATGATTTAAGCCCGCTACACGCGTGTGTTTATTACAGAAACCAGGGTAGGATAAGAAAGCAATATTTCATCTTAATTCATGAAATCTGAACTCAACTTTTAATAGAAGAGCCCCACTTTATGCCCAGAGTGATATACAGTCTGCCCCACTTTAAATGAGACGTTTTTCCTTTTGAACTCAGCAGGAGTCCTCTGCTTACGACTACTGGAAACAGTTTAAAAACCTGCAAGTCCCCGTGTCTCTTGGGCTCTTTGGTTTATATCATGGCACAACATTCTTGCTGGGCTGCCAGCTGCTGGGCTTGAGAACCTGGTGTCAGAAACTCACCTGGAGAATTTCCACAGCGACGGGAGCCGCTCGCCCGAAATCCTGCAAAGACCGTGAGCCTCTGGTTTATTTTTAAGTGGGGTTTGGATCCAGTCCCTAACTGAAAACCTGGTTCTGTTAAAGTCAGGGGCAAACCTCCCTTAAGAGCAGCTTCTGGACTCATCAAGGAACAGAAATATTCCCTCCTGGTGCCTGAAAACGAGTTCTCATATGGCTGCTGAGGTTGAGGAGGAGGAAAGGTGGTGTGGCACAACAGCACCTGGCACCCAGGTGAAATGGGGGGCTTTTAGGGCCATGGGTGGGAGCAGGAGTGTGGTGTGAGTGAAGAACACACTGCAGAGATGTGTTGCATCAAACAGAATTATTGATGAATCAGACCCCAAAGAGTTGTTCTTGAACCAAATCCTATAAAATTGTCATTAAATCAGACCTCACAGACCTTAGAATTAGTGATAATTCAGACCCTCTGGAGTTATCAATGAATCAGATCCTATACAGTCATCACTGCAGCACACTCAGTTTTCTCTGGCTCACAGAAGAGCTGGAACTCAGTGGTTATTCTGCTGGGTCATCTGTGAAAGTATCAAATTAAAGTTAAATTAGCCACCTCATAGCAATGCTTATTTTTTTTTTTAGGCTCTAGGCTTTCTTAACAGTTTGGCTGCGGGGCTATCGACAGCAGGGAATTTAGGACATTCTTTTCAATGAACCAGACTGAAAATATTTTGGTACAGCCCCAGTTTGTAGGGTTTTTTTGAATCTCTCCCCCCTCACTTTAAACAAAACATCCTGATTCAAAGGAGCTTCTTGCAGACTGGGAATTTCCACATGGCCATATTGCAGCACTTATAAAAAGTGATTTAATGCCTGCCAACAACAAATACATTTGCAATGACACCACTGTGTGTTATGTGCTATCCTACTTTGTGTGCTCAGTCAGAACCAGCCCGGCTGTCCCAGGCAGGAGGGAGAAGAGCCTCCTTCCTTCCTCTGCGAGAACTTTGTCCCTCAGCCCGCTCCTTGGAAAGCCTGAAAGGAAACAAGCATCACGGTGACAACACAATCCCCTCTGTATGTGTTAATCTGGATTTTGTTTGAACTTTTGGAGCTGACCTTGGCTTGAACTGCGTGAAAAACCCTGACTGGTGTGGACTGACTTGACCCTGCAGTCCCATTTGTCCGCGGTGCCAGTCCTGCCCTCAACCCCGTACTTCAAGCCTTTATTTTACAGACAAAAAGGAACATAACATTACAGCAGATATAGCCAGCAGGCCGGACCTGCAAGTACTTACTTAGAGGCAAAACTCTCCTCTGATTTCATCCCAAGGAAGTTATTTTTTTGCTTGAGAAGAGACTGACTGAAAACCAAGCAAGAAACTGAAATTATTGCTGTAAACTCTCGCTTTTTATTAGCGGTTTCCAAGCCTGAAGAAAACAAAACCTTCTGAGTGGCTGTGTTACAGTTAAAAGAAAAAAAAAAAAAAAACCAAACCAAGCCCAAGACTGAACTGGGTGTTTGGGGATGGAGTAGGAAGAGGGTGGTTGGTTCTGCAGCCCTTGGTGTGGCTGGCTGGAGCTGTAAGATTTGTGGGTTTAGATAGTTTCCTCTCCCTGCCATGACTCAAGCGGCTTCTATTAAAAACAAGTAGTGGGAAGGAAATTTCATAAGCTGACAGTCCCATCTCACTCTGCTTCTAGACACAAGTTGGCTGAGATGTAGGAATTCATGTGGTTATGGTGTGTGAGCCCAGGACTGTTTTATCAGCAGGGTTATGCAGTGCTTGCTCTGTGCACGTTCAGAGGTTCAGGCTGTTCTGCAGAGCCTCTGATCCATGATCCAACAACAGAATGGATGGAGGTGGCTGCCTCTGCTTCCAGCACCTGATCCTTGTCCCACTGAAATCAGTGGGATGAAGAAGCAGGGCCCCAGCCAAAGCAGGGAGCTGGGTGCTGGTTTTCAGAGGGGCTGAGAGGGTGCAAAGCACATCACCTAAATACCTTGTTTTTAAAAATCCTGCCTGTGCACACAAGGACAAGGAAATGGGGAGGCAAAACCATGCTAGACTGGCTGCATAACAGCCACTGATGGCTTTAATTAAAGCCCTCAAGTCAGTAAATATGCACAGAGTCTGGTCCAGAGATACACAAAGCCCACAGTCAGCCCAGTAACACTCCATGAACGTTGCCATTTCAGCAGTTTCTCGTTTAACTTAGATTTATTCAATGACACATGCATTTCTGGACAGATATCTGAGTTCCAATGAACAACTTTTATAACCAAATATGAGAAATCCATGACTGCAGTTAGTCAATTAAGTACATTTCTAAAATACATGACTAGAAGAAAACCGGAGAAAGAGAGAGAATTCTTCCAAAGAACGAAAAGAAACACTTCCATTTGTAATACTCCTGGCATCGATGAGTATCAGAGGGGAAGAAGGGCAGCAAGGAGACGCGACGAGGAAGGAATAACATCATCAACCCTGTCCACAGAAAGTCCTCCAGTTTCCAGTCTCTCCAGTTCATCCATTAATGCTCGGCACTTTCACGAACGGCGAGAGCTCCTCTGAGTTACGGAGATTCATCTCTCAGCACGGAAAAAAAGCAGAGAAACCAAGTTGTGAAACCATGTGCTTGACCCAAGATGGCTTAGGAATATTTCTCCTCACCCAGCCTCTTCCTGAAGACAGCGAGAAAAGAAGCCGCAGAGCTATCAGGACTGAAGATGGAGCCTCTTCATATTGCACAGGAACACAGAGTCAAGATTTCATGAGCACGTTTCAGGAAGGTTTAAGAGTCGTCAATATTCATCAGGGTAAGGAGAACCGTCCCGCGCCGCCGGCAGGTGACAGACACAGCGGGAGTGCTGGGGAGAGGCGGCTGCTCAGCCCGCCTGGATCCCTCCCTGCTGGCTGCTTCAGGGGAATCCCGTGGGGAACAGGCTCAGGGGCTGGTTCTCGTTAGTCGGGAGGGGTGACCGGTAGCCGTCGAAGTTGCGGGGGATGCTGCCGCTGGTGGAGCCCGAGCTGTTACTGAGCGTCTCTATGCTTCCCTCTCGCTGAAGCTCTGCAGGGGAGAGAGAGCAGGTCCTGGTTAGTGTTTGGGATGAACCCCCAGTGCCGTTAGACAGGTGCTTTACTGACCAATCCCTTTGCTGCTGCATTGCTCTAACATTCCATCCTCCTTCTCTTCTGGGCTGGTTTGGGAATCAACGCCAGCTCCTGGTTCTACTTCTCTGCAGCTGGGCCAAAGATGGGGACATTGCCTGCTGCCCTTCCCTGGGGTCGAGGCTGCTCACTCAGGACATGGCAGGACTCGATAGTGGGGATCTCACGGCTGAACTGAGCAGGGTATGAAGGGGGAAATGGAAAATCTTCCCTCCCAATGATGCTGGGAAGGGGGATTGGCAGAGTGTGCACCAGCAGTGCATAACCACTGCCATTCCCCACCTCGGGAACACCAGGGACTTTCCACAGTTCTTTATCCTGCCCAAATGGAGATAAATAACTCTGCTTTTTCAAGTCAAAGAGAAAATATCCCCTTTCCTCAGCTTCAAAGCAAAAGAGAAAGCTGCCCGGCTGTGGGTCTCCCTCTCCTGGTCACACCCACCCAGACATCTCCCCTCTCTGACCTCCCAAAGCCTTTAGTGCTCCCTAATCTGCAAACAGGAGGATTTTTGGTGTGCAGGGCATCGTTTCCAGCCATGGCCTCTCTGTGAGCCACCTGAACCCCACAGTTGACTCGGTGGCCACGTGCAGCATCCCCCCAGCAGCACTCAGCAGTGCCATGCAGCAGGGACATGAGGCACAGCCCCAGGGATGGACAGGAATCCTCCCCAGAGTGACAGTGGTGACAGGAAACAAGAAATATTCTGGGGAGTTGTGATGTGTGACCCCGAGCATGACTTTGTCTGTGCAGCCTGGGCTGGAGGGGATGGGGTGGGGACAGGAGTTTTGGGCAAATTCCTCTGCTGTCAAGGGGGAAAGAGGACCTGAAGGGGCTACAGGAGAGCTGGAGAAGGACTTTTTATAAGGGCATAGAGTGGCAGGACAAGGAGGAATGGCTTTAAATTGAAAGAGAGGTTTAGAGTGGATATTGGAAAAAATTGTTCCCTGTGAGGGTGGGAGGCCCTGGCACAGGGTGCCCAGAGAAGCTGTGGCTGCCCCATCCCTGGGAGTGCCCAAGGCCAGGTTGGATGGGGTTGGGAGCAGCCTGGGACAGTGGCAGAGGGTGGAATGAGATGAGCTTTAAGGTCCCTTCCAACCCAAACCTTTCTCTGGTTCTGTGTAAGACTCGGCTGGGGTGGAAAGGAGCCGCAGGAGCTGGAGGAACAGCTCTGCTCTGCTCTCTGCTAAATATTCCTGCACCTCCACCACTTCCCCTGCCTCACCTGGGATATTTAACCTCCTGTAAACACCACAGCAGTCCTTTGGCTGCAGTGGGACTCTGTGATAAGGACAGACCTATGCACAAAGTATAGGGAACAGCAAAAAGTCAGCTTTTCCCTAAAACGAAAACCATCCCACCCCTGCATCCTCTGGCACTGCCCTGCTCCCCTCAGCACCTGGGCACTGCAGGGCCAGCAGCCAGGCGAGCACACACCTAGCAGTGAGGGCTGTGGGATTTAATCCCGCAGCCTGGAGGTAACCTGCAACGGAGATAATCTGCCCAGGATACAAGGAAAACAAATCAGCAGGAAGCTGATCACCCTGAAAGCAGTGCTGGTAATGACCTCAGCTGTATTCATCACCATTTCTTGCCAGTATTTGGTGAAGGAATGTCCATGTCTAAACCTCTTCATTTTCCTCACATCCTCACTCTCCCAAGAGTCCAGGAAGTAAAAACAGTAATTTAAATCAGAAATGAGTGGCGTATCCCACACTAATACTGTGCTTATCCTGTCTGATTTGGGGCTTTTATCTCCCTCAGCACACAGCTGGCTTTGCTTAAAGGTCCCACGTCAGAGCTGGGGGCGCTGGGCAGCATCGCTGAGCTCCCCCAAACCCCGGCACGGCTCCTCCCGGGGTTATTTCGCTCTCTTTTCCAGCTAGAACTGATTTCCAGGCAAAGTGTTCCCAGCAAAACAAGGGAGAGGGACAGAGAGAGCAGTTTTGTTTTCCTGTGGCTCCTGCGTGGCTGTTCCTGCCCCTGGGGCCGAGCTCCTGCCTGGTGTGGGACCGTGTGCCCTGGCCGGGTGGGATTTGGGGGGATTCGGGCTCTTCTGGGGCCTGCAGCACTTCTGCAGCTCCTGTCACCTCTGCGGGGGCCTGCCAGGGGGTGGCACTGCAGAGACTGATGCCAGCCAGGGAGGAAGCAGGGAGCGGGAATCAGGGATGCAGAGCGGTGGGCACAGGGCCTGGAGGAGTCCTCTCCTGGCTGCGTCCACAGCTCCGAGCGCGGCTGTCCCGAGCTCCCCTCGCTGCTGCCGGGCAGGAAAACCTGACAATTGCTGACGGGGAGGGACAAAAGACAGGGTACAGGAGGTGCAGAGGCTCTGCAGGGACTGGAGGGGATTTTCCAGGCCAGTCTAGGAGCTCCCAGAACCAAGCTGCCATCCCCGGGCACACATCCCCCATGGAACAGAGTCCGGGTGCTCCCAAAGAGCCCGGACTGGAACTAATTACCCGGCCAGGCAGTCGAGCAGTGTGTTCTGACAGCCGAGGAAGCCCTGTAAAAGTGCCGAGGCTGCCGCTGTGCTCAGGAAATTGGGCTCTTGCCCTCACCCTGGGCCGGCTCTGGAGCACGGCTGGGTCACACGAGGGGGGCAATTAGCCATGACATGGTCACCAGGGGCTACCTGCCCGCACCGCTGACCCCCAGCACCACAGGCTGCACATCTGCCTGCTTCGCCCCAGATTCTGCTTCATTAATGAAAAAGAAATTAACAAAAAATCCAGTGTGTACTATTATTCTTCCTCCCAGCCTTAGAGCAGACCAGGGCACGGCAGAGGAACTTCAGTGCCATTCCCATGGGAAGCTCGGACAAGACTGGGAATGGCTCCATGACATGGGGACACCCTTCCTGTTACAGAGTCAAAACTGGAGGACAATTTTCTCATAGACCCAGTGCCTGGACAGACCAAACAAGTGCAGAAGGAGCTGGTCCTTAAAGGTGCAGCTAAAGGTCCTTTAAAGCCACCCTGGGATGGGACAGCCGAGCCCCTGTGGCACAGCTGAAGGAGCTGAAACACTTCCCACCCTAGAAAGACACATCACACAACCGCTCAGCCCACGGATGTCCTCTGTGCTGGGAACACGCTGAAAAACACACAACAGGAGCAACCCCCCACGGAAAGGTGGGACTGGGTGGCAGCAGAGCCCGGAGCACCAGGATCAGGGATCAGCAGGGCTCCGGCAGAGCAGGACGGGGCTGCCCGGGCACTGATTCCGTTCACTCCGGTGGAGCCACGCCAGGAATGGACTTGGCCCCAGCAAGTCTGAGGGTTATTGTATCTGCATTCCCCCATGCATACACTGTCGAGATGTATTAACTTCCTTAAATGTACCAGTAAAACAACCTCTTATGATACACTTTAATGAACTTGTACAGTAGCCAACAAATTGTGCATCATATAAAACCCATTCGGCCTTATAGACTCTCTGGCTATTTTGTAATAACTGCAATTTGCTTCTGCTGAAGCAAGATAACCAGGGTTGAGAAGTCAGGCTTTGCAGAAACCTAAATATTTGATTTGGGGGGGAGTGGGTGGGAGAAGGAAGAAAGGGGCCTCTGGGAGCTATTTATGGGGTCAAAATAACATGAGACCTGCTCTTCTTGTAGCGTTTCCACCATCAAGGAAATGAAATACTGTGAGAAGACCAGCACTTGCATTATTTTGGCCCCGTAAATGGCTCCCTGAGGCTTTCAGAAGCCCGTGAAAAACAAACACAAATACAAATAAATGCTAATACTGGAAACGTAAATACTAAAACCTGCCCATGTCCCCTCAGGAAACGACTCACAAAGTCCTGCCTGCCCTAAAAAA
>VZRO01008335.1:658078-724509 GCA_013397915.1 Daphoenositta chrysoptera | reverse complement strand
CCCTTTTTAAAACCCCAACAGTGTGGAGTTGGGGACGGGTCAGGCCTTGCTTCTGGTGAGGCAGTGCCCTGCCCCCAGACCCTCAGCCTGGCTCAGCTGTCAATCAATCAATCACACACTGGGGGCGGTGCTAGCCCAGCCGCTGACTGGCCAAATGACTGGAAGTCCCACCTAACGGGAGGGCCTAAAAAGGACCTAAAAGGAGCTGTCCAGGAGGTGGCCATTGTCTGGACCCTGCTTTCTGTTGGGCTCTATGTGGAGGTCCAGGAGCTGGTCGTTATATGTGTGTTTCTTTCATACCTCTTCTGACATTCTGTCTTTCTTTCTTTCTTCTTGTTCTAATCCTCTTCCATGGAACATTTTTGGGAAACAAAACATCTTATGGTTTAAAGGTTTCTAGGTTGAATGGGCTAAGTTTATGCTAAGTTAATACTAAATTATTGCTACATTTATGCTAAGCTGTAAGTGCTTTATATTGAATTTGGTGTTGCATTTAATAATTTGTCAAAGTTCCTTAATTTTCAGAGTNGCGTATACAAAATTTGGCCACTCAGAACACAAGCCAGGAGGGTCCAGGGGCTGCCACTCAGGGCAAGAACCAACCAGG
The DNA here is from genome assembly GCA_013397915.1 of Daphoenositta chrysoptera. Classification (NCBI taxonomy): domain Eukaryota; kingdom Metazoa; phylum Chordata; class Aves; order Passeriformes; genus Daphoenositta; species Daphoenositta chrysoptera. The sequence continues at coordinate 723,902 of VZRO01008335.1, read as the reverse complement.
GAGGGCTCAAGGGGAGGAAAAGCAGCACAATTCAATGGGGAACAGAACTGGGGAGAACTCTCTGGAAACAGGGGATTGCTCACAGAGATTGACAATTAGATTGACAGGGGGAGAAGGCGGGGAAGGGGAAAACCGGGAACAAACCATTTAACAATATCCAAAATAACCAAACCGCAACAGACTTCTGTGTATTTGTGAACTCTTGAGAAAATCTGGTTGGGAGATGTCTTTGCACCAACAAAAGTAAAGGAACTTCAGTTTAACTCCGTATATGTCGGTGTCCATGGTGTAACAATAGAACGGATGAAAAGAGTGCAGAGTGAGCAATCTCAGTACCCTGCTGTGATGGCCTTGCAATGCCTTTTCTAGTCCCAGTGTCCCTGGAGCTGGAAGCTCTTTTACTCTCTCAACCCTAATCCAAACCCTAATGTCAGCTGGACACTGTAGCCATGGTCCTCATCACCACGGGTTGCACAGCTTAAAATGTGTGGAGCTGGCAATGTTGGCACCCTGCCATGGTGCCCTTGCAATGCCTTTTCAAGTTCCAGTGTCCCTGGAGCTGTATAGTTCCAAAATACACAGTTCCATTCAAAACCATGTTGTACAAAATGAAAAGGTTTCATAATATGGCGGGCTACTCCAACTTGTTTACTTACATAATAATGCGAGTACGTGTCAGTATTTTTAAAGTACTGGATAACTTTATCAGTAATTATCTTATTTCTGACTCTTATTGCTATGTTCATATTCATATATGTTTATATAAGTTTACCTGCAGTATTTTAAGATATTCATATTTTCTCACTGGTTGCCACAGTGGGTGGAAAAGTTTCCTCCTTCAGTTTAGTTTTGGGAACTCATTATTGAAACTAATCTGTGTACCTCTTCCTATCTCTTCAGGGCAAAGCATAAAATTACCAAGGGAAGTGTGTGTAGTAATGGTAAGGAATGTGTGAAGTATAACTGTTGTGCTGAAGTGCCAACTGGAAAGTTCTTTCCAGCTGCAGACAGGGAAAGATTAAAAGAAAGATTTAGGTTGGAGAACTACTGAAGGGTTTGGTTAAGTTGAAAAGGTTTTTGGTCTGAAATCATGACCCTGAAAATGATATGCTGAGGAGACTGGAATGAATGAGTGTTATTTTATCTTTGACTCCCACCCCTGAAGCAATGCAGATCATTTTAATTAGTAGAATTGTACTGTATGTCGTTTCTCATGATGTCCACTGACCTTTTCTCTCTCCCTGAGTACAGGTTCTGGGAATCTGCCTGAAACCTGGTTGGTGGGAGGGATAAGGGTGGTGATCTGGGACATGTGTATTTGTTTGGGTTGTAGGGATACCTGGACATGTAAGATTGTGGAGACCAAAAGGCAAGGTGGCCTAAATTGAATTCGCCAAGATTTTTTTGGAACTCAGCTTACAAGTCCAACAAGTATCACAAATAGTTGTGTAAATTAAGTAATGTTAGTGAGTGCTAGACCTCACAGGAGGAAAGTGCTGCCTCCAGGAACACGGGACATCATGGACGATCTGCCGGACTCTTTGGGTGCTGAAAGACTGCTGCATGAATTCCCCCTCCACGTTCCTGAGCCTGATTGTCCTGCAGATTTTGGACTCAGAGGGTGGTGGGGGGAATGAACTGCATAAAAAGATATTAGCTAGGTTTTATTGGTATAGCAATTGCCCATTATGCTTTCCCCTTCTTTCCTTTCTACTCTGTCTGCTAGATCGGGCCAGGAGAGGAAGGGTACCCTGATTAGATCAAAAGAGGAAAGGTCCCAGTGCAGTGGTCCCGGCTGGTGTCTTGAGACACAGGATGGTTGTCAGAGACAGGACAAGTTTAGTTCTTGAGCCATTTTTTGGGGCGCTTGGAATGCCTGCTTGTGTGCTGCTAGGTGAGGCAGTGCCCTGCCCTGTGCCCAGACTCCCCAAGCCCTGGCAGAGCTATCAATCAATCAATCAATCAATCACATGGGGGTTGAGGGGCAGAAAGGGTGGGGTGGGTGAGTGGTGCTAACCCGGCCCCTGACTGGCCAAGCAACTGGAAGTTTTTCCTTGCGGGGAAGACTCATGGAGGCTTAAAAGATGGAGCACAAGGCCAGCACATGGTCTTGACCCTGCCAGCTTCCCGGAGTTCCTGTCTCACCCACAACGGAATCTTAGGAGTTGGTAGCTCTATGTGTGTTTTTTTACATCTTTCCTGTCTTTCTGTCTTTCTCTCTCTCTTTCTTAGCCTAATTCTCTTTTCATGGAACTTTGTGCATAATATAACATCTCATAGGTTTAAAGGTTTCTAGGTTAAATGGGCTAAGTAAATTCTAGGTACTAAAATAATGCTAGGTAATTTTATGATAAGTAGTTTTATGTTGAAATTGGTGTTGTATTTTAATCCTTTTGCCAGAGTCCCTTAATTTTCTATTTTTTTTGCCCGTAAACATCTGTGTGATTTTTCTCCTCTTGAGAATATCTGGTTGGGATTTCTCTTTGTGCCAACTAGAGTAAAGGAACCTTCAGTTTAACTCCTGGATTTAAGTATTTGGGGTGTAACAGGGGTGAAGTAGGAGTCTTACAGCTGCTGCCACATGAAACATGGTTGACTCACACACATACAGCATGGACACTGACAGTAGCAATTGGTCAGCTTGGCTATTGCTTTGCAGTAGCTACTTACACTCAGCCAGTAGTGGTATTTATTTAAGATTCCTGTGAATTATTACATAATTTGTAAAACCAGTGGTAAAACCATACTTGGAATGTTGTTTCTGACACAGGGACTGCTTTCCAGAAAAGTTAGCCTGCATCCAGATTCAGTGGGAAGCCATTGCATTCTTGATCCAAGAAACAAAACTAGGAATTCGGACAAAACCAAGCTTTGATGGCTGCATACAGTCCAGTCCCCAAGAGGTGACTCCATATTGGAAAAATCTGTCCTTCTCTTGGCAGACCAGAGGTCCTCCAACTTCAGCCTAGGGAGGAAAAGAGAGTATAAAGTGATTCCTCTAGTAATGGAGACACTAGGCATGCAAACAGCAAAATACTGGCAGGAATAATATTGTAACTCCAAAGGCCTCAAGGTGTGACTGACACAAGGACTCTAGAGAGAGAAAGTGTTTTATTAGACCTGCTGGAGTAGAAGAATTGTGGGGGGGGAAAAGTTGTTTCTAAGCATCCAGGCCATTTTCTTGGTCTGAAGATCCACCAGTCATTGATGTGAGTACATCCCCAGATCACTTTGAGGTGACAGACACAAAAATTGAAGTTTCCTAATTTTCCACATCCCCGATCTACTTGATCTGGACAAAAATAATTTAACTGTTTTAATGCTGTTCCTTAAAATTCAGGCATAGCAGGATATGAATACCTATGTCCAAAGATTTTTGCCTCTATCAATGAACACACTGCCCACAGTCTCTAAGTCCAGGCAGTATATTACAAGCTTTCCTTTAGTTGAGGGGGATATTCACAACACTGGGCTAATATGAGTAGGATATTACCCGACACAATTTTCCTGCTATTCTGGTTGAGTGCGTGACTTAAGAAAGAAATGCTGTGTATACCTCAGTTCTTGGGCTTCATGCAGACACGTTGAGCTTCTGAAACTATTTCTCAGCCTTGAAAGTCCAAATTACATGCATTGACCTGCTTATACTCAAAGTTAGATTATTCTTACCTCACAGTTATCTATGCTTGCCAAAGTAAATCCACCACAAAAATAACGCTTTTTGACACTTCTATTCATAAGTTCAGGATGATTACATATTCGTCTCAAGGAACTTCAGGATAAACATTTTCTGTAACATATTGCAAATATCTGGAAAGACTTCAAGGTTTTTGCTATATTGGTATCAGTAAGCACTTTCATGAGAGAAGCATATTTCAGCAGCCCGTTAGACTGAAAGAGCAACTTTTGCTTCCAAGGACATTGCTACAGGTATTTTTTTCTGTTGCATGTGAGTAAGAAGAGCACACAGCTCAATTTAGGAATGTATCTTTTGTTCAACCCTGCCACCTTCATTTGCAAAATAAATAACCCATGCAGAATTCCACTATACTTTCAGAAATGTCATACCACTTTGATCAATGTGGACTATTAATTAAGGAAATAACAAAACAGGACAGAGCAAAACCTTGTTTACCTCATTTTGCAAAATAAAGCTGCCTGTGAACAATATAAGGTAAGGTCACCCTCCTGAAAACATAAAGCACAACACAAGCAAAACTCCTAGAATAATAACATTCACATATTTCAATAGCACACAGCTAGAGAAATACTAGAAATGTTATCTGTTTTCCTCTTGTTCACCTAAATGAAAAAGACGTCCTTCAGAATGCACTGTAAAATGGCATAGGCTACAGGACATATACTAACTAAAGAGCACTTGCTGTAAAATTTAGCAGTACAGATCTGAAACCTGCAGGAGGGATGTAACTAATGTTGCAGGCCTAGTCAGTGTTCTGGTTTTGGCTTAGAGTTAATTTTCTTCTGAGTAGTGGGTACAGTGCCATGATTTAGGTTTAGTATGAGAATAATGTTGATAACACACTGGTGTTTTGGTTGTTGCTAAGTAGTGCTTACTCTGTCTGACTCAAGGACTTTGCAGTTTCCCATGCTCTGCCAGTGAGGAGGTGCACAAGAAGCTGGGTGGAAGCATGGCCAGGACAGCTGACCCGGACTGGCCACAGGGATATTCCATCTGTAGCTAAATGGAATTTTTACATACCCTGGACAGAGCCACTAATTGCTGCTCAGGGACAGGCTGGGCATTGATCAGCAATTGTATTGTGCATCACTTGTGTTCCCTGGGTTTTATACCTCTCTCATGTTTTCATTACAATTATTATTGCCACTATTATTATTATAGTTATTATACATAATTTTGTTTCAATTATTAAACCATTCTTATCTCATTACTCTTACTTTTTTTTTTTTTTTAATTTTCCTCCCCACCAAAGAAGGGATGGGGGAATGAGTGAGCAGCTGCATGGTTCTGGCTTGGTTTCTGGCTGTGGTTAAACCATGACACTCAAGAATAATTTTGATAGATTGCTATTTCCTTTACCCACAGGCTCTACAGGAGGTGACACGTATAGCCAGCTGTTACCAGATGTGGTTGGTGTAGTCGGGCCAATGTTTTGTTCTGTCATTGCAGGGGAGCCATTGGTGCAGGCTCTTGTGTATGATCATCACACCTCTTGAGATTGCAGTACTCCCATATCGTGTTGGGATCAGTGGTGAAACACCATGGGCTGCTGTCACCATCTGGGTTTCTGCAATAGTTGTCCCTCAAATCCCTGCACAAATAAAGTCAACAGTCATGCTGTGTAACACCGAAAGTAAGCACAGGAAAATCTTGACAAAAAGATGTACTATGTACATATAAATACATTTATTATTGGTTTTATTTATGGCCAGATAGCCTATTACCAGCAAACACATTTGTGGCTGTGATGCTAGTGAAGAGTTGCATTTCACATGCATATTGGAGTCTTGAATATATTTATGCATAAGGAAACATAATTCAACTACTGGCTTATACTGTGGCTGTAATATTTCAGTGTACTGAGTACCTAAATAATTGCCCCGTATGGCAATTATTTTAATTTCTAAGTATGTATGTATAAGCATACACAATTGTGAGAATGTGTGAATTAGTAATAAATATGCAGGAAGATTCATACTGTTGGTGGGCACTTTGGCTTTTCCAATTTTTTTTTTTAAATGTCAAAGGGTTCTTTCTGATATTCAGAAGAATGGCAAATAAATGTTTATGCAATCAATTCCCTCTTACACTCCCAAAACCCCATTTCTACTGACTTCAGTGAGACCACTCCCATGTCTGTGCTTGCTGGGGCATGGGGGAGTAGAATTTCCCTCTTCAATAATTTGTACAGTTGCAGTATTTCCCCATCCTGAATCACAGCACAATCTCAGAATAAAAAAGAACTGAAATGCTTTTTCTCTGAATATGACTGAATACATTATTTCCACATTTTCACAGCCTGATTTAAATTTTTTTAAATGTTTTTGAAAGGTATCATCCCCTCTGAGGATGCTGCAGTTTTTTGATGCCAAAATATAACTGAAAATTTCAAATTATTTAGGATGACAGCATAAAAAGGACAAAAAATTAGAAAAGTATCAACCTTCCTGCTTATAGTCATAATTCACCAAGCAATAATCCTGTTGTAATCCTGTTGTAATCCTGTTGCTTTCCTACCCTTACTAAAGACTGGCACATTAGTGATTTTGATTAGCTTATCACTGGTCCAATCATCACTGGTACAGTTTTGTTAGTCTGAAGAAGATAAGGGCAAATTTCAGTGTATGCAATTCTGAGTGCCCATTTCCAACTGCAAAGAACACTTAGCTGGTATTTCTAAGCATGATATATCTGACTGCCTGTTTTGCATCATACATGCTGTGTCCTCCCCAGATTAAATCATTAAAAAGGCCACAACAAAATGTCTCAAATTCATAAACAAAACACATATTTCAGCAGATGCTCAGTCTCTGGATACAAGTCTCCTGGTGTTGGTTACAGATCAGATTCAAGAGTAAGAGACACAGCTGTATTTTACTCAGAATTTAGATAACAAGAAAACACAGTTCTTACAAATGAGACTAACAGAAAACATTTCTGTATCTTAGAAAAGTTGTCCTAGGAGTGTTTTAAAACATAGGTGTGCAAAGATAATACAACCAGCAATAGTTACTGCCAGAGAAAGCAGGAAAGGTGAGATGAACATACGCGTCTGGGAACCTGTCTGGGGTTTTTATGTGCCTGTGTGGGAACATGGAGTTCCAGGCCTGGCACGTCTTCCCCGATGCAGTGACGGACGTTGTGCCACGGTAACTCTGGCCTGTGCCTTGGTAGCACTCCTCTGGCAGGGGAACTTGTACAGGGACATCTGTGGTGAACAACAGAAGCTGGGCTTTGGCATCATAATTTTATGTTTATTTTACTGAGCAGGCACAAGAAAGCCTTAAACACATAGGATGACAAAAATGAATGAATCCTTTATGCAGACAGCATCCAGTGAAATCATCACACCTGCAGCAGAAGGGCATTTCCAAACATACTGAGAAAACTTTCAGAGTTTTAATATCTTGTTAGATGTTGTTCAGGGAAGGGTTCACCAATCAGTTTCATTTTGGCATATGTTAGAATTTTGACATGTTAGAATTAAAGATAAGAAAGTTCACATGAAAAATCCTCAAAGATTAGATACTGGTGATTTTGCCCATGATAAATTTCTCGAACGGACATTTTTTTAAACTTCAATCTCTCTATTATCCTTTTGGTTGTGCTAAGACTTTCTTGTTATTTTTTGTGCTTAATGAATGTTTCAAAGTGATTTTTATTACTTTGGAAGCTCCTGTCCCGTTTTTGTTGCTAATTTCCAAAAATGGGAGTTAATTTTATTTAGCAATTTTTCATCTCTTTAAACTTGCTTTTCATTTTTCAATGAACTTGCTATAATTGGCATACCTTTGGGAAAAAAGGAATATAAAAGCATAAATATCTTTCATCCTGTAATTCTTCTGTTGAGTCAGCTAGTGATTTGCATCCTTCACTATATTTCCTTAGCCATTGAAAGTTTAATATTTGGCAGATTTTGCAACATGCCAGGCAGACAAACATTAACAGTGACAAAGTGACTGCAAAAAAGAGTTAATACATGTACAATACGAAACAATAAATCTTTCACTGTTTTAAAGTCCTTATCACAAGTACACTCCACCATCCATACCAGCAATCCCTTGGTCTGTCCCATCACAGGGAGGAATTGTGCAGTATTCCCATCTAACGCTGCTGTTAGTGGTGTAGCACCAAGGCTTCTTCTCTCCATCAGGGTTTCGACAGTAGTTTTCCTCTAAGCCCCTTAAAACAGGAAACAGGAACACTGACTTCAACCCACTCATAGAAATCAAGAAGAGTGGTGTGGATGACTATGAACAACTACTGCATGCAGAATTCAACTCAGAGGTGTATTTATTCTTTCTGGATATTAACCCATGCATCACTGCTTTGGGACTAATCAATGGTCTTCAACTTTAAATGCTGAAGATATAGGAAGAACTTTTCCAATGCTTACACTTTCTGCTCTTGTTGTTGAGGCTAAGATACAGCAGTAACACTGATGTCCCTGAGATTACAGTAAGAACCAGGCAAGGCTGGATGGGACAGACTGGAAGTGTGTACATAGGAGCACTGGTGCACGCTGTTCTCTGCCCTGTGGTAGTGGACAGGGTTTCACATGCCTAGGAAAACTTGCAGGATCAAACTACAGAGCTATAAGCCAAGTCAGTCCCAGCTATTCCTGCACATTGCCAATGCTCTGCAAACCCAGCTCCTCTGACCTTGGAGCACAAGGATGTATTGTAGTATGTTGTCCTTGGAGCATCTCTCTTCACAAGAGTAATGCATTGAAAATGTGCCAAAACACAGCCAAGGGATTTTTAACATAAAAGTAGTGAACTACTTATAGCTCTGCAGTGGGATGTGGAGGAGACAGGTGAGAAAAATACATGAGAATAAACAGAGAGGCAGGAAAAAATGAAGAGCAAGACCTGGACAGAAGTAATGAGCACTGACAAACAGCAAGAATACAACTTAACAACATAAATGAGGAAAACCTGTGTTCCTCTTGCCTCTGCATCTGGATTGATAGGGAGTAACTCTGTTCTTTGGTATTTGTTACAATGATGAGGCTCAGCATACTTGCAGGGATATCTGTTAGGAATCCAGCCATGTTTGTGAGGATGCTGTGTGTTCCAGTGTTGACAGGCATTCCCTGATTCGGTGATGGCTACACTTCCTCGATAGTCTTCTCCTTTCCCTGAAAGACACTGGGAGTCTAGGCCAGGGACTGGTGGGCGTGTAGCTGTAACACGAAAAGAAAAAAAAGAAGAGGGGAGGGGAGAGCACAGGAGGGGAAGGGAGAAAAATACTGCTAAGTACTTCTTTCAAAAATATATAAACCCCTTTGTTTCTGTAATGAAGATGCTTTTTTTTTTTTTTCAGCAGAGGTTACTCTGGTTAAAAGCCATGTCAAAATCAAAGAGAACATTTTTACGAGCCTCCAGACTGCCAGATGGATGTTCTGTGTCTGCCCTTTTACAGCAGCCAGTAAATAACTCTGCTGGGTTGAGCCAGACCCTGTGCCTGCTGTCCCCTGAGAGCAGAACAGGAAAGGCAGTAAGTAGTCCTGTACAGTCTTGTAAACCCAAGTGAAATGAAGTACAGTAATATAATACACACAGGTAGTGTTGAAGGGCAGAAAGGGCCGAGAAGAAATTGTGAGAGAAAGCAAAGCAGCCTTTGGAGCTGAGCCTCAGGAGTCAGTGAAGTGGGAAAGAGAGGCAGAAGAAACAGTGAAAAAAAGAAGGAAAGTGAAATGGTCTGCCATGTGGGGAACAGCAAAGAAAATAAGAGTAATGATCAGAGGCATAGAACCTGCAGAGGGCAAATGGAAAATGAATTTACAGCACATACCTGTAATAAACAGAATTTCCCAAGGACATGAGTATGACCCTAAAAGGTTAGTATGTTCCTTAAACTTCAAGTTTCAAGCACAGGATAGAAATGCTATGGTAACTTTCACAATTTACCATACAGAAGTCTATAGTTGTTCTGCCATCTGTAATTAGGCATGCTGAAGAGAACTACATCTAGCAAACACACACAACTGCTTAGAGCACTGGCAAGTGCAGATACATGAGAAAACAAGTTCTAGAGAGAAAAACCACACTTTAAAATATTTTTTCTCAAAATTCAATCCACTTCTACAATTGGCAGTTATCTCTTGATTCAGTTCCTTGGAAATATCCAAATTTAGTGGGCTCATCTTAATGAATTAAGCTAGCTTGCTGATAAGTCAGGTTTCTCTCCTGAGGCCTGAACTTGTTTCTCAGGATTCATCCCTTGCTAAGAAAAAGGCAGTGCTGGCTGTGCTGACCAGACCCAGGTCATTTCACAGTATGGCCAATTTAGATGAAGATGGTTTCTGTGAGTTAGCAGATCAGCAGTAAACTAACACCTGATTTAACCTGAATGTTCTGCCTCCCAGGTAAGTTGAAAAGTAATGTGGTTTAAGGCAAATGATGGTTTCCCATAACATCTTTGGCCTTACTGCACTTTGTGACACCTGCATCCTCACTGACTGTATATTATTTTACATAATAGAAATTTAATGAGTGATTCCACTTATTAATCTGCACTTTCCCTGCTTCACAGAAGTACCTTTAAGTTACTCTGAACTGCGGTTTCTTGTCGTTCCTGTCCCTGCATAATTTTAGTGAGAAGAGCTGCCCTCTGGAGTGATCTCAGGAAATCAGACTCACAGCAACGAGGAATGTTGCAATATTCCCAGCGTTTATTTGGGCTGGTAGTGAAACACCAGGGCCGAAGTTCACCATCAGGATTGCGGCAATAATTCATCTTCAGATCCTTCTCTGGATAGCTGCACATTGAAAATGAAAGAGAAACTCGTGAGTCAGCCACGGGCAGATGTAGCAGCAAGGCTGGCTGCAGGCAGGGTCTCCCAGGCTCCGTGGGAATGAATTCAGTGCTGAGCATCACTCACTGTTTCTGGGTAAATCCATGCATATGAGGCTCTTGGGCATCCCAGCGTTGGCACTCAAGTCCAGACTCTGTTCTCGAAACTTCTCCGTGGTAATCCTCACCATTACACTGCATGCACTCCCCTGTGGGTACTCGGTGGAGGGAAAACAAAGCAAGGAATGCACCAGCCTATTCGTGAAAGACTATGCTGGAAGGAGAAGTGAGGTTTGCTCTGGCTAACAATGAAAGGAATTCAGAAGACCATGCATTACAGCCTGGCCAAATTAATAATGCTTTAGGAATATGTTTCATTTGCAGGGAGGAATTTGTCATGTATCTGTATGTGCTGTTAGCAATGTGAGTTCAGTGTCTAACACAGCACTGGAAATCTTTGCTCTTGTTACAATTCAATAGATTACTGGCATAAGAGCAATATATTCTTTATCCAGATCATTGCAGTTCTCTGCCAGTAGAGTCAAAAGTAACAAGACAGATGAAGATAAAGCAAACTCTATCAGCAAATGATTAGAAAATTTTAGTTCTTCCATATTTACAAAATAACTTTGATAAGCCAATTAGGAAAAAAAGGTCTGTTGAGAACTTAAGTTCAGGTTGATTTAAATTCTAATTTGAAAACAATCTGTAAAACTAAAGCACCAGAAAGTTGCAGGAATAATATTACCTACTTGAACAGCCCTTCTCTGAAAAGTAAATATACCTTCTCCAGTGTGCGTGACCTGGTCTTCACACTCTGGGATGGCACAGTAATCAAATCTTATAGCAGGATCTGTTGTGTAGCACCAGGGTCCACTTTCATCCCCATCAGGATTTCTGCAGTAGTTTTCCTCCAATCCTGCATTGGGGTATTTTTCAGGTGTATAACTGTAATGGTATTAAAATTCTATTTTAATTCCTGTACTTTAGTGAAGCAGAAGGGAAATGTCCAGCTTGCTCAGCTAGCTGTGAATTTTATTCATTTACAGTAAAAATGAGAGAAACAGATTCCCCATTGTAAGCCATAAATGAAAACTGAAAAAACATTCCATAACTACCATTATTTGTAGCTTTCTCCCTAGGTCCCAGTTGCCAGTAAGGAGCAAGCTTACAGCCTGCAGGGACAATGACAGTCTCAAAGGACAATTGTTGTCTTTAATACATGCATCCAGCTGATCTGATCAGCTCCCTACAACCTGTGGCTCTATCATGTGTTTGTCTTAATGGAGCTGCTTTAAAAGTTGTGTATTTCTAGAGACTATTCACCAAACACAACTAGGTCACACAGAGATCTTAAGCAAGTGATGCTCGGCTTCTTCCTACAGTAATCTTCCCAGAGAAGACCAACTTACTTTTAAACTATCTGAGCAGGTATATTCAAGTTTCATTAGAATAATAACAAAAATAATTTTAAAAATAAAACTCCAACATAGATCAGTGGAAACAGGACCTCTGCTTCCCCGCTTGCTTCAATGAGCCCAGTGATAAACAGCCCTGAGAAAACTCTACCTGGCCAGGTCCATTTGGCCCTTGAATACTTTTCTCAATGTTTTGTTGTTTTTTTTTTTTTTTTTTTACTATCTCTATGGCAGGTAGGGGGGCCGTAGAGGTGGACAGATACCACCTTATACAGAGCAGAGCAGTTATGACCCCACTATCACCAGTAGCAAAATCTTCATCGTTTTGAGAGAAGGAGCATTTCATCTGCTTAAGACACCTCACATTTAGACACAACTTCTCCAGCTGACAGTGCATCCTTTCCTTATCCAGATCATTGCAGTTCTCTGTCAGTAGAGTAAAAAGTAACAAGACGGATGAAGATAAAGCTGTCTTAAAAAGTCACCTGACAACAGGATTTGATAACTTGCACTATAAATCTGTGTATATATATGAAGATGAGGAAGCTTGGAAGAGGTTCAGAACAACATAAAGAAATGAAAATAGTCCTACTTTGGTTTGTGGGGTATTTTTTCTGCCCAATTCTGGCATGGAATACCCCTCTGCGTCTTGGCTTCTGTTCCTCTGTAGTCCGTCCCAATCCCTCTTTTACACTGCATAAGGTAAACTGAAATGGAATCAAATTTGTTAATTCAGTGGTGTTACAACATTCCTTTTCTGGTACTGAAAATCTGCAGATATAACTGAAGCTCATCTGTACACGATGAAACATGTTTTACTCATGTTTTGAACCTCTTGTGCCTACAAACATATGATTCTACAATGCATTTTAAAAGAAATTGGTTACAACTACTAGGCATCTAATGAGAAGAATTTCTGAATTGCTATAAAGCTAATAAAATCAAGTCAAGAGATCAGCTATATCAAGTTACAGTTGTTTTTGACATGCAAAAAGTACATGCTTATAGTATCATAATACCAGGATAAATAGGAATGTCTTTCACCAGCAGCTGGAGATTCTTTGAAAGGCATTGTTCATAAGCACATTTGCAGTATGGGAGTCATCTAACTATCCTTTTAAACCAGAAAATATTTAGTTATAAAAATACACTTGTCACATAAGTGGCCCCCAAACCTTTAATTCATCTAGGCCTCAGACTCTCCCAGGTATTTTTCTAGTGGGATTCCAAGGCAGAGAGAATGCAGATGTTATTGATGGTGCTTTTATTGGCAACAGGCACTGAAAAATCTCCAGATATTCAAGGCAGTGATATTTATTTCCCCTTCCTTTTCCCCTTTCTTGATTGCACAAGAAGAACCTCCCCAAGCCTCAAAATATTAATTGGAAATGTTAGAGCAAGGACAGGAGACCAATCACATAGAAAAAATTGAGCCTTGCTGGAACACCTTGCAATAGTTATTGCCATCACAGTTTGTGGGTGGAACTACAAATGTCTGTGCTGTTTGTCTTGCTAAAAGGAAGCTGCTGCCTGGTTTGTCAGGGTACTTCTGGCGGGACTAAAAGTCTAGTCACTGCTGCTTTAACACTGACACCCAGGTCCCAGCATGTCCATCTCTGCTCAATAGCCTTGCCCATGGACATTCTGATGTTGCCAGGTTCCTCCTAAATTATTCCAGCCTGTCTAAATAATAAAGTTGGACACATTTGACACCCGGGGAGAGGAGGTGAAGACTATGTAGCTGGGTTTGGAGGGAAGACAGCAAGTAACTCCCCAGTTCAACTGGCACATGGAGACCACCATGGATCTAGGTCTTGGTATTTGATCCTTCTTGAACAGCATTTTTAGTAATGTGGCTTCTTCCTGTTTGTCCCCCAAAATTCTCTGTTAGTTTTCTGCCCTATACAGGAATTTGCTCCAGCACTGCGGCAGAGAACAGAAGGATGCCATTAGAACAGGCTTGATGAGTAAATACATAGCATCTTACTGTACACATACTTCTCTTCTCATAAAGAACTGCGTCCGTGCTGGCAAACATCACCGTCATTTTGGCATTTTCAGCCAGTGTTAAACACTCTAGCTTTTTCCTGGTGAATAGGAAAGCCCTGTTGGAATTGAGAAGGAAGCAATAATTGTCATAGGAAGCAATACTTTAAATTAAATTCAAATTATTCAACTCATAATTATTTTTCTATAAATTATTAATTTGGTAGCACTGTCTGGTATTCATTTTTATCTTTCAGGTACTGCACTCAATATTTTAGACACTAAGATTTTAGCGTTATCTACTACTCTCAAGTGGCTCACTTATTCAGGATATATGACTACATGAATAAGTTATTGTGTGGGGACCTAGAAACTGCATTGGCAAAACATTATCAGCAGCATCCTAGCTGCTCAGGTTAGTGCCTGTCCCTATAATAGATTAGAAACCTTTCACTCTTGTGAAACAAAGCAGCATAAAGAGGCTCAAGAAGTTCTCTGTGTAATGTTGGATAAGAATGGGAGCTTGAACGTTTACTACAAAATGAGTAGTACATTGTAAATCCACTCTTCACTTGATCTTGTGGTAATTTATGGGTGGAGATAAGTCACAAGCTAAAGGCACAGGCATGGGAGACACTGCTGTAGGCAGAGCTGCAGCAGAACGGGGATGTTGGTGCTGAGCAACAGTAGGAACGTATCACTGATAAGCAGACACCCACAGTGGCACAGTTTTAAGATTCAACAGAAATTACCTGCAGGTAAAATTTCTTTCTGCTTCACATTTCTCTGCACATTCTTTTTCATTATTTGTCTTGTAAAATTGTTTATTTCGAGTAAGTATCCAAACACCATCTGTTCTTAAATAGTCATCCAGTATATCTCCTTTCACTAGAAGCGAGGGAAAGGAATCAGACATTACAAATGAGAATTCTGCAGTTAAGAAGATTTGTGGATTTCAGTTCCATTTCCTGTGTAGCTTGGACAGGTGAAGACACAATTTATTTTGCATAATTCTGGGTAAAAGATGACAAACTCTGAAGTAATTTCTGTCTCCTGACACAATCACAGCTGAATGACTGCAACGTGTCATGGGGAAAAAAGAAGCAGAAGAAAGATGTAGAGGCAGTTCTGATTAGAGTTAGGTAAAAGGTAAAAGCAAGAAATGTGAAACAAGAATGAGGGGGAACACAGAGAGAGACTAAGTGGTGTCAACACCAATCAGAGAAAAATGAAGGGAAGTGATATCTGTATCAAAGTTTTGGAGAAGCATGAATGAGGTGGATGTGAGATTATGACCTGTCATGTGGGTTATGCAATCCCTAGAGTTTTATTGGTCACTGCCTAGTCGTTTGTCCCAAGATGTCCTGCCCTAGAGCAAGAAACCTCAATCAGGAAGTTTCTATATAGCCTTATACAATGGCCACCATTGTTTTATTGTAATGGGTTGAGCAGACTTAGTAATAAAATTGTCAGGCTACATCTCTGTTTCAACAAATTAACCCAGTATTTTAAATTAGTAAATCAATTAGTATTATTATATCCGAAAACTGCTTGTGCACAAGATTTATATGATGTACCTGCTAATGCATTTAACACACCTCTAAAATGCTGTTGCTCACAATGGAGTTTGCTATCTAATTGACTTTTTTTCTTTTTATGTCTATAAAGATTTCATGTTTCTGTTCCTAATTTCTACAAGAGTTTATTTCCATCTCCAGCATCAGGTTACACTGTTGCACAAGTGATATGGTTTAATTATTTCGTTTTTTCAATCTAGATTATTATTGACAGACGCAGGAAATTCATTGTTGTGTACAGCATTCTCACAGATAATGTTGTGAATCTTTCATTTATGCACTCATATTAGGGCTGAATTCACTGCAGCATCACTCCAGTGTTATTAATTCCCATAACAAATGGGCCATTCATCACCTACCTCCGTATGATGCAGATTCTCGCAAAATAAAAGGTATTTGGGTCACTAATGAAAGTAAGATGATTAATTGCCTGAGGGCATTTTCTGTGTCTTTTTGCAGAGTTGGCTCAATGCTATAAAACCCACATGTCTTAAGAAATCCCTGACACTGAGGCTCCCCATATCTAATCCTACTGTTGTAGCAGGACTATGTGGAGCACCAATAGAGTACTAATTCCTCCTGATGGATTCAGTCAACAAGTGCTTCCTCTCCTGAATATTTTCCTAAGTTAACTGAGGTCACTGTTCCGGGGGACTAGGACAGGAAAATACTCCTTTCCAAACTTTATTGACTCATCTTAAAACTCTGTGTTTCTTCAAAGAGCTCTAGTTTGGATACTATTCCTTTTCAGTGACTATAAGACAAAAAAAATCATTACAGTCAGTGTAAGAATGATTATGTGGGATTTTGGATGACATGCATAAGGTAAAAGACAACACAGATTGGCAGAAACTTAGATAATAGAAAGGAAAAGGTGATGCTGGTTGCATGAAAAACGCTGCAAAATGTAAATTTAAGAAAAACATATAATAGATTTAAAATACATCAGGGAATGTATTAGGGAAGGCATCAGGCTAAAATCTTTATAAAACCAGACATTGCACATGACAATTGAACAGAATATTAAAATATACGTGAACAAACGAATTTCTTCTTTTACATATGCATCTTTCCAGATTTGACCAGTAGTAACAGAGAAGACATAAAAATTGGTTTTTAAGGCAGTTATGGGTCATCACTTTCAAGCAAGTCAGCTAGAGCTGATAACAATGAACAAATAAACCCCCCACTTTCTTAGTTGTCTTTTATAACCTGGCACAATCATACAATGATATGTCCCTGGTATTCTGACCTTAAGTGTCTGAACTATTAAAAACACATAAAAACTGTACTGATATGTATTTATCAGTACTTTTAAAAAGTCATTTAAGTGCCATATGTAATAATGATATGTAATTTCAAAGTACAAGAGAGTGTGGTGTCTGATTGAAATCTGATTGAAATGTATACTACACATGGAATATTTATTTACAGAATTTGTAGATAAGCTTGAAATTCATATATTACCATTAGTGGAACACCTATCTTCTTTTGGATTTGTAAAAAAGAATTCTGGACATATTCCTAGGAAAGGTGATCTAGGTTACTGAAGAATAAGTTTCTACCCACTGCCCTCAGGAAAGCAAGGGAGAACATTTTATTGTAAGTGTTTGAAAACAGAAAATGTGAAATTGCTGGAATATAAAGGAACCTGTTCATTTTTCATTTTGTTTTAAATATTCTATTTCAAAGCTCCTGTCATAAAGGATGAAGATCAGTATGTGCTTAACAATACCTGGCAGTAAACACAGTTTTACCTTTAGCATTTGATCCAAAGCCTGCTGAAATTAGAGATGACTTCTCACTGACTGCTATGGGTTTGTACAAGCCTTTGACAGGCTGCTTCCCAAGGGTGCCCCCATCTCTGGACACGGGAAACATTTTCTGGGAGCCAGGAGTTGCCCATGCAGACACCAAGGCTGCTGCTCTTCTGGTGTCGCGAATGGACACGACCCTGGAACTACACAGCTCTCTCCTTGTTCTACAGTAGCTCTTTCTGACCAGCAAGGCCCAAATCCATCATTGTCCAGGAAATGAGTGACACATTGCCTTAGGGATCTACCTTCACCACATAGAGCTGGCTAGTGTTTGGCCCCAGTCTCACCTAGGCAAGCAGAAGGCAAAGGACTCTTACCTGAGCTGAGCAAGAAAAGAAAGAGAAAGGCAGCTTTGCTAATCCCCATTTTGGCCCAGCTGGTGGGTGCTGGAAGTCGTGCGTGTTGGTGCACAAAGTTTTATTGACTTGCACTGGAGTGAGGCAGCATCAAACAAACAAGGCAGGAGGATTAAGTTAATCATTCTCCCATGCTGTGCTCCCCTTGCCATGGTGTGGCTATTAAAACAACCTTGAATTAAATGGATTACCAAATCAGGCTCAATAATTTCTGCTGGATACTGGGAAATGTGAAGGCACTTTCTTCTTTTGTGGGACGTGGGGTTTTTTTTCTCATATTGCTTGGCATCACTTTGCTAAGGTAAAGATGAGGATTGTAGTGGTGGAAAGTTGTGGAAACAATGGACTCTACATGATTCAATGTGAATCAAGCAGAAGCCATTTTATTGATGAACTACTGTCCCTAATATACAGTTCTTGTTTTCCCTACGTGCCATCATGCATATTTATTATTGGTTAAGGCCTATTTTCACCCGCTACTTTATGCTTTATGATTGACTCTTGTATGTGTGTCACATCATCTGTCATGTATGTCACAACTGTCCTTCAGTTTGCATTTTCTTTTCCTTTTCTTCCTTTTTCTCAGGATTATGCTGCATTGCTTGTTCCTTGTTCATATCCTCCCCAATGCTGCTTGTTCCTTTCTCACAACCTCCCCATGGACTCTTCCTTGTGTATGTGCTCAAGTCCTTCTGTCTTATGTTCTCTGCTTCTTCTATTTTATGGCTGGTTCACAATATGTCCATTTTCTAGCAAAAACATGGTTTCCACAGAAAGTATGGGAACAAGACACAACCCACACATCTAATTCTATATAGTCCTGGATATTCAGTTTTAGGTCGCAGTAGTATTTTCAGTCACAGACTTGGACTGCTTTAGATTGGAACCACTTCTGATTTATGCCCTTGTGTATGTCAGTCCCCCAAAACAGACCCTGATAGTGCTAACTCTGTATCAGAATTGTTTTTAACAACCTCCAATGCTCTTTCTGGAGGAAAGAAAATTCCCTCAGCTTTTTTCTGTTTCTGGTTTAGTTTTTGTTATTCATGACTTGGGAGGCAGCATTCACTTTGTTTCAGTGTGTGATATGCCTTTGACCTCCAGGCAAAGCTGCTGATATCTCAAGTCTGCCCAGAGCTCAGGGTGTATGCAGGGAGCCCCACGCATTTCAGCAACATCTGTCACATCTGTCAACCCCATGGGGCTCAGCTAAGGCAAGCCAGGCATTCCCAGCCATAGTGCCTTCAGGAATTTCAGCTGGTTTGCCTGGCCAGTCAGGGTAGCCTTTAGCTGGGACTGGGAGGGCAGATGAGAACGATAGTTGGGAGGAAGAGAGGAGCCCTGCCTAGTCCCCTCTGTGCTGGGAGTCACTTGGGGTAAAGGCAGTGGTCAAAAGGTACTTGCCTGCAGGGCACAAGTGGGAAATGCACCCTGGGCTGCTGAGGAGGCAGTGGGGGAGTTGCCTTTTTGCCTGAGCTTTGTGGCACTGCAGAGGGCTCTCAGCGGGTAGCCAGTGTGTAACCTGTGGTGAGAACAGGCAGGAGTGACACCAGTAGGAAAACAAGGGTTTGGTCTTGGTAACTGTTTTGTGGTAAGTTGTATCTATGTGCCAACACATCCAGAGCTCATCTGCACCCCAATCTCCACAGTCAGTGTTTGAACATCTCATTCAACCTGTATCATATCTGGCAGAGGGATACCCCTACAGGGTTGTTCCTGCAAACCTGCAGGAAATCAGTGGTTGGACATAAGAAAAGAACTCAAAATTTGCCTTCCACAAAGACACTCACGGTGGAAGCAACCACCACTCATTTCTGCTTTGGCAGCCAGCAGGGCTGTACCCTCCAACCAGCAAGTCAGCACACGCATAGATGAACCCTGGGGACACATGGCTGCGGAAGAGACAGGCTGTCCTCATGGAAGCCAGGAATAACTCTCAGAGACGTTATGGGGCATGAATGGGAAGAAGCAGGACTAGAGAACTATTTAGGGGTGGGGAGAAGGGCATGCAGGACCTGAAGATTTCCCAGTTTAATACAGCAGAGAGCTGAGGTCACCAAGAGATGCAGTAGGACGTGATGAGCAGGGATATGAACTACAGGGATCCAAGCCTTGCCTCTTCTATCATTGACAGCGTTACCTGCTCTGTCCTCAGATAGCAAATGCCATAGACTACAGATGCAGAGGTCTGAAACCACTCTAGATCAGCTAGCAAATAGCATGGAAACGTCTTTTCTCTTGGATTTAATTTAAATCTTCGAACAATCAGAAGCAGAGAGATTTTTATGCCCATGTTCTACTAGCAACAAATAAAATCACATCTTTGCTGATGAAAACCACGCTGTAATCCCACTTTATGTTGTGTGAGATTTTCTGGAGAACGTGCTGTGCTGACAATATCCAGAAGGGTGCAGCAGACGATAGCGTTTGGAAAAAGCGAGTGCCATTAAATTCCCAGGATGAGCAAAAGTGTGAGTCCACACTCCGGATACATTGTCAGGCGATGTTTGTCCACAAGCTAGCTCATATCGCAGCTCTAGCTTATAAAGAAATTTGTTGTATGCAAATATGCTTTGCTTTTCTTTCTCAGTTTCTCCTTTCCTACCTCAATACAACATTGGTTTGAACTTACGTAAATACGTTCAAAAGCTTTATTTTCCCAATGCAATACTCCATGTAGGAAAGACAACATGCAAGTGTGAAATACAGATTAAAAACAGAATGAGGAAGAGTGAGGGGAAAAAAGCCAAATGTAATATTATCATTGTGATGTACTGAAAAACATAATAAAGGTTATGATACAGTGAAAAATAGAGACACCTCTTTGGAGAAAAACCCCCCTATAATTTTGTTAGAAAATAGCACAGATTTCATCAAAATTAGGAAAATTAGAAGGAGAAGAAATGAATTGATTGAAAAGAAAAATAAATATGGATAAAACAAGTGAGAGTAAGTTCAAAATAATGTTCTTAAAATGAATTTGGAAAAACACAGATAAAAAGCTGCACAGTAATGAAAACAAACGAAAGAATTTGAATGTCCAGTATCAAATTATAAAATGCATTCATTAGGCTTTCAGCTTGGAGAAAGAGAGATTTGCCTGCTTGCTCATTCTATACTTTTGCTAGAGAATATCATGCAGCTCTGCTGCACTGGCTTGGAGTGTCAATTTTCTTTAGGAGCTGAGCAGAGGACTCGTTAGTTAGTCATGGTGCTACTTCCAGCCACTGATTCACTAAATGCTGTCAGTGGAATCAGAGGGCTTTTAGACAGGCCTTGTGTAAGTTTTAATCACCCTCTACTCAGCACTGCTGAGGCCACACCTCAAGTGCTGTGTCCACTTCTGAGCCCCTCACTGCAAGAAGGACATTGAGGTGCTGGAGAGTGTCCAGAGAAGGGCAGCGGAGCTGGGGAAGGGTCTGGGACACAAGTCCTGTGAGGAATGGCTGAGGGAACTGGGGGTGTTTAACCTGGAGAAAAGGAGGCTCAGGGAAGACCTGAAATTTTGCCTGGGAAGATTGTCAGATCTTCACATCTGGAAGCTTCAGAAACAGGTTTGATAAACATCTGACAGACATTTTAGATCTGTACGTGTTCTTATGCCACAATGGTTGGACTCAACAATCCTTTTTGTTGCCTTTTTCTTTTCATTCTGTAAATTAGATTTGTGACACCTAAACAATTCCTCAAAACAGCCATAGTGCAACTCTTCATAAGCCATTAGCAGTAATCCTTCTTTCTCTGTAGAATGGCTTTTGCAGCTTCTGTCTTCCTTCTCCACTGACAATACTCTCACAGCTTACGGACATGAAAAGAGGAAATGCATTTCCAGGACCCCGGACCCATTCACTTTAGAGCTGGGCTTGATGATCCTTGTGGGTCCCTTCCAACTCAGAATGTTCTGTGATTCTTGAAGTACTCATGTTCCCACAGCACTGTGCCCTTACCCACCTTGGTTATATCTACATGCCCTGCTCAGCTGGCAGGCTGCAGTTCAGTGCTGGGGGTCACCTCTTAGAGCACTTGGGTTTCTTTTGGGAAAAATAAAGCACACTGAATCCTTGCCCCAGGAAGACTGACTGATCAGACTAACTGTCTTCAAAGAAAGGAGAAAAATCTTTTCCAAATCACTCTGGGAACACACAGACATCTCCTTTCTCAAGACATCTCCATTATGAGCCTAGAAGCAACATCATTTCATTCAAGTGACAGCTTCCCCTGCCCCAGGGGCACACCAAGCTCAGCTGGTTTGCCCCTGCTTTTCACAACATAATTTGCAACTTCTGGAGTTGCCTCACCTTGACAGCTCTGTTGTTTTCAGCTGGAGTGCCCCCCAGCTATGATGAGAAATGCAAATCAGACTTGTTTAGGCCTGATCCCTGGCCTCTGCCAGTTCTGCAGCTGATGAGGGAGAGTTTGTGTCCTGCTGGCATCCACCAAACTGGGCTCTGGCTCCCACCCAGCGCTGCTTTCCTGCCTCAGGCTCTCATACACCCAGCTTCTCAGCACCAGCACCACAGGCATTACCAGCATACTCCCAGCTCTGCTGAAAGCTCTTTACTAGGAATAGCTGGATAATGAATTATCAGATAATAAAATGCTTTAGAAAAACATCTTGACTAAAATGACCTCGCTAAATAAGAGACTGATACTCAGTTTAGTCTATATGACCCTAGCATATTGGTATATGAATAAGACCCACCCAAAGGACTGAGTATTCTCATGGAGTGTAGTTGGAGGAATGATGCCCTTGCCCACAGTCATAAACAGCTGGTTGTCCAGGCCTAACTCCTTCAGAAACTGGAGATTGCTATAGCTTTCTACCTTTGAGGAAGGTTTGAAGCACAGAGCTCATTTCCTCCTACAATTGTTTGTTCCCATTTTTTTTCCTCTGCATGTGGATACAAACAACTGAATCTTTAATTTGAAATGTAGGGCATACACCCAAGTTTGTGCCCTTTCCTATACCAATTGAAGTGGAAATGAGCCCCCCAAAGCCAGCTAATCAATCTCCCTTCCCTCAAACAGAATCAACTCTGTCATATTCTTCCTGACTGCTTCTTGAACAACCACAGGTTAAAAACCTCCCAGGACACCCGTCTCAGGAAAGCAGCTAACAACTATCCTTACAGCTAAGGCTTTCCTATGTCTAACCTAAAGGGTTTTGCCTTTGTATAGTTCTTTCATATCTTACAGTATGTGGGAAATTAGCTAGGTATCAAATAGCAGAATTGCAAAAAGAACACCCCAGAATAGTACAAGCTTCATAGTTCCTACTAGTTCCTCTGCATGGATGGGTTAGGTTTACATAATATAGCGAATATAACGGCTGGGTTTTTTTGAAATGTGTTCTGACAACTGGATGCAAAACTAAGTTTGAACTATATTCAGAACACCTCAAGTAAAACACACATAAATAATACACATAGTGGATATTCATATAAATATTACATATTCATTCTGTATTAATGATAAATATCAGCACTGCTAATGCAAGCAGGCATATGACGTTAGTGCCTCACAAAGCTGTTTGATAACAAGTATCTGAGCTGACATTATTGTGATGACTGCTCATAGTGTCTCATAGCCCTCTACAGAGCCACAGCCTTATGGCCCCTCCTGTGACATGTGGCCTGAGACTCTTCACTTGTGCTCCAGTTGTACCAGCCATGCTGCTCCTTATCCCAGCACAGCTTTCACACAAGCAGCACAAGAAGGGCTGCAATGGCTGCATCCCTGATGTTTACTGTGTTTTTCTTGTCTATCCTTCTCCCACAAGTGGTCCTCAAGCATCTTTATAGTAGCTGCAGACAAAACTAGAGACCTGCTGGTGCTCTGACATGTTAGATGATAAATACCCTCCCTGCAGATGGCAAACCTTGGGCTAAGGGCTCACTTCCAGAAATTTAGTTCCCAAAAAAGCCTATCCCAGGATGACTTCACATGAGCAGGTCTCCTACCCCTGCTGTGAATCATTCTCAGACAGGGAGCATGGCAGCTCCTGCAGCCAGCCAGGAGAAGGCTGTGCTGGGGATCCACCTGAGCCTGACAGGCACTTCTTGTGCTTTGGCTCCTGCACCCTCCCTCTGCAGGGATCACTAGCTGGAGACAACCAAGGTGGGAGCAGGGAACCCAACAGGAAGGCACAAACCCTTTCCTGATGCAAGGACTGCGGAGAAAACTGTTTTGCTCCCTAAGGAACTCCCCATGGGCCTGTCCCACCCCTAGACAGGAGTGGCCCTGGGGGTCACCAGGGCAGCTGCACGCCGGGCACTTGGCACATCCCTGGGGATGGGGAAGGGCTGAGGCCGTGCGGGTGGGCCTGGCTTTGTGGGGCCCATGCTGGTCAGGGCTGTGGGGAGCTGCAGGCCAGCCCTGCTGCAGCACCGTGTGTCAGCCAGGGCCTGACACTGCCCTGGGCCTTGGGGGAGCCCTGTATGCAGGGACAGCCAGGGCTCCTGGTGCCAGACAGCTGTAGGACAGGGAACCGAGGAAACAGGAGCTCATCTGTCTCCATCTTGCACCCATGCCATTACTCAGTCATCCCTCTCCTCTGCACCTCTCCCTAGACTGATCTGTCAACCAGCTCTGCAGGAAAGAGTCCAAGGTCAGAGGCGTTTCTGTAGAGGGAAATCTGCAAATGCAGTTTCATTCAGTGGAGAAACTGAAAGTTCAGGACACCTGACTGCCTCTTATCTTTACTTGCACAGATGCACAAATGCGTCACCAACAAGGACCTTCTTTCCTGATTTTTTCCGTGCTTACGTTCCTGTGACTTTTCCTGCGTGGTGCTGGACTGGCACAGGGAAAACTGGTGCAATCGCCTCGTACAGCCCTCGGGAAGAACTTACTCATTTGTGGAGACATTTCACTGAGCAGGGAGATAAAAATCTGCTATGACATCTATTAGTACATGTTTTGTTTTGTTTCAAGTAAATGTCAAAACTGACCATAAGAACAAAATAAGCTACAGTGCTGGACATTATTTTACATGCACAATGTATAGACTACATAGCTCTACATTCACCTCATTTCTTTCAGATTTCTCAGGTATTACGTCACAATTTATTTTCCTGTTCTAAACTAAGCTTTCCTGTGAGGGAAATCTTGTTCCTTCTCATCTGAGAAGAATACTTCACACCCAAAACTCTCCTTTCTCCCTGACAGACATGGTAGTGATCAGCTGCATATGCTGTCACAGGTCACTTGTCAGTGACTGAGATTCACTTGCACAAAACAAATACCGAGCAAGTGTGATGGCAACATATATTTAATTTAAATGAACTGTCAGCAGTCAGATCAGTGCAGAAGTAGGAGCTAATATTGTCTGGCAAAATGAAGACAATATATTGTTTGTCCAGTTGTAACTAAGAGGGAAGGGATCTTTGACATCTTCAGCTTCTGCTCTCCAGCAAATCTGAAACTTAGCTTGTGTTGTTGGCAACTGGACTTTCTAGCAAAAAAAAAATTAGTACTCTTTCCTGTAAAGGATGAATTTTTAGGAAATCATAAGAGCTGAAACTTTCACATTAAAACCACTCTAGAATACATGCTTTTGGATATAGTCCCTTTTAGTAACAGTCTTATTTTCCTTGGAAACAACTTTATTTGACATTAAATTCGTGCAGCAGAAACTACTGCCCTTTATATTAGGACATGCTGGCCAATCCATGCTGTAACGAACTATTTTTATACTCTTCCCTTTTCTGACGTAAGGTCATGCCACGTTCTTCCCTGATGAGTTAGCAAACAGCTTCTTAGCACCACGATGCTCTGTCCTCTGTGCAGCTGTTGCCCAGGTTCTCCTTAGCTTCTCCTTTGCCTCTGGAGTTTCAAACTGTCAGATTATGCAGATTTGTTTCTCGAGACACTATACTTTTTTTACAGAAGAGCCTGAAACAATACAATCTTTAACTCTGTTGCTTCTTGGCTAAAGACATTAGGAGGAGGTATTTGTGTAAAAAAGGGTCTAAATTGGCTGCCTGTTGTGAGAGGGAAGAGAGACCTATCTACCTAAATAGTTACAGAAAATGTTTTCCTTTCCTCTTCCCCTGCAATCAAACCTCCGTGTGTGGGAACACATCCAGGGACGGAGTGCTCAGGAAATGATAAAGAAAGCAGTGCAGCCCCTCAACCATCTGCAAAACTTGCAGATTTAGGGACTTGCAAAAGCCTTTTTAAGATTTAGCCAAGCGTTTGCAAAATCAATGCATACTTAGGTACCCTGGGAAAGAGGCCTTGATGTTCAGAGACATTGTGCAAATGTGATTTCCATTCTGCAGCCAGGCTTCACATTAACAATGCAAAACAAGCCCACTTGATCTGGCGAACTAGAAATGAATTTAGCTGTCCATCTTGGGAATCCTTCCAGAAAATATATTAGCTTTAATCACCCTTTTCACAGGGAGATAGACGGTTGCTTATGTTTGAAAAATATCTTTTCTTTCAATGACCTTACCTACTGCTAAAAGATGGGAGAAAAGAGGGTTGCTACTAAGGCAGCATCTAGGCTTTTGTTCACAGTCAAGGGTATTTGGTATTGCTATGATAATATGTCTGGCAAATAGAGTGTGCAGCTGGATCAGAACACTATTTAAAATTCAACAGCTCAGCTGTGTGGCTTGTTCAACAAATTGTTCCTCACACTGAGCAAAAACTGGGCTTTTTCATCCACTTTTACGGTACACACTTCTAGTGGTCAGATTAGCAATTTACCTATGTACATCTTAAGCAAATAGTCATAGGTAAGCTATGGCCAGATCTTCTTTAGAAAGCTTAGATGCCCAAACCACACCAGTAAAACCATTCATAAAAACAGGGCTTTAGGAGTAAAGAAAGTACGCAGAAGTGCAGCTTGTGCTGGGCAGGGCACAGCCAGCACCTGCATTACTATAAACTCTTCCATAACTACCTCTACTCTGGGGTATTTTTGTCACCTTAACTTCATGAGAACAACTAATGTGGAAAAATCTATCTGTTCAGTTATCTTCTGAAGATGTGGGAGTCATTTTGAGGAACGAGAATCCTTTGATTCTCAGGGTTCCACTCCTTGCAAATAAAGGTGGAAAACGCATTTTATTTGCTTGTTCATGCTGTAATGGTGGTCTAAGAACATGAGCATGACAATTTATAGGTGGACTCAATATTTTTCTCTTAGATCAACTATTAAAATTGGAAAAATGAGACAAGTTTTGTGCACATAAGTCCTTCCTTGGGCCTTAAAGTTAATCTAATTTTTACGGCCATGCCAGCTGTAAAAATAGGTTGGGCCAATTAATGTAATAGCAGGAGAATCAAGAGATACACAGGGGTGAGACAGAGCAGGTTGGTTTTCACACACTGCAACAACTTATTATTTACTTTGAAGAAAGTCTTTTTGTACAGGCTTAATCAGAACACTAAAATCTGACCTAGATAACCAATTCCACTTTATAATAAATATGCAGAGACCAACACTTTTGATATGATCCTGGAATTTCACATAATCTAGAAGTATTGCAATGTTGTTTTAAGTTCTTTTTTTTTTTTTCATTAATCTTCTAAGAAAAGCAGGACTTGTAACAGATTCTTATTTTCTCTCTGATGCAAGTGATCTCACACGAAGAACACCAAACTGCTGACTGGATTTAATGCAAACTTTTTTAAACAAGAACATCTGGTTGAAAGAGGCTAATCCTAGAAAATTTCTGTTCAAGAGCAAACCAACATTTTAAACAATTTTTTACTTTTGTACAATAGCTGGTATAAAGAAATCAGGGGTTTTTAAAAGTTTGATTATATTAAAAGCCACCAGAAACTTCTGAAAATAATTATTAAAAAGATTGGTATGTTTCACATTTAAAACCATGATAAACTAGAAAACTTAGTTCACAGGCAGGGTGAGATTGACAATGCAACAAATGAGTTTAATAATTAATAAAACTAGTTACTGATGGTATCCTTACCCCTACCATGGAGAAAGGCTTTATGAGGAAGGTATCAAATCCTTAATATAATACCTGACATACCAGATATTTCTGACTATAGATCAAAAAATACAAAGTTATGCAACCTGTGCCTTCTAAACCAGTATATAACAGAGAAGTATGTAGGCTTTTATAATGGAGTGCACCATCCCTGAAGACAAAATAGAGTCAAAAAAAATTACAGAAACCCAAATCAGATTAGTAATCTTAAACTAATGTAATTGTCTACTGAATTGTGAATACTGATAATAAAAACTGCCTTGGTAAGTAAATCAACCTTTATCAAATCCTTCCAGTTTTCAAAGTGTATTTTGTTTATTTGAGTTGTTTGGGTTTTTTCCCTTTCTCTCTCTAGCTGCCTGTTTTATAGGATTTTCATATGAGAAGTAAAAAGGAATGTCTATGCACTGTTAGTCTTTGTTATTTAGAGTAAGTCTTTTAGTAAAAATGGCAGCGAAATTAACATAGAAACAAAGCAAGTTTTTGAAGGACCTAATTAAAAGTTTTATCAGTTTCTGTTACATACATGTAAGGTTATTAAGCACAGCATGAGTGAAACCATAGACACTAAGTGCATAGTGATTAAGACGAAAGAACAGTGGTATTTTTAGGGGAGTGATACAGATATTTAATTTTGTAATGCCTTAATGTTTTGAGTTTGAAAGCTTTATAAGTCAAGGAATAAGAGAAATTTTAGTCTTGCATCTTTTTGAGATAATGAAGTCAAGACACTTGCAAAATTAATGTTAAACTACTGTTACTCTTCTAATTATAGGAGTCCTGAAAGTACAGTATTATCCAATCAAATAAGATGAGAGTCTCCTGAGTATATCTTCTAATGCATATTACATGTGTAAAGTGGAATCTTTAATGATAAATACTGAAGGTTTGGTTTTCAGTTAGAAAGTGAACTGTTGCACTAATGTTCCCTCTGATATGTAACATCTGCTTAGCTCTTGCTGAGATGGTAGCACCTGTTGGGGTTTTATTTTCTTTGAAAACTTACTAGATATTAATACCTGTCCTATGCCATTATTCTCTTTCTAGTATACAAATGTGCATTTATTACAATACATCTAGTAACCCCTACACATATTTTTAGGGAATATCTATTCAATTGCTCTTTTTCATCTGTACAGAATGTGCAACATGGGAAATAACCAAGGCATTTGCTCAAAAGCTTTTTCAGCTCTACTGAACTGAAGCAGAAGTAGCAAGTGAGGTCACTGGGTAAAAGACAGCAACCTCTTAACAGATAATATTATACAGCTAACCTGGCTTTAGGACTGTGATGAAACAGTGCACTTCTGTCCATACGTGTCATTGAAAGAAATAAAAATTTGGCCATTGGAATTTACAAAACAGATGTTGAAGAATTAAAAAAGGAGTCAGGCTGCCTTTTGATATCTTTGTTGACACTACAGAGAGATTAATAAAAATATGCATTTTTTAAGAAAATAAATCAATGTGACCAAATTACAGACAGCAAAATTCACCACTCAAACAGCGAAAAGTTTTAAAAAATTATTTCTAACTATCCTGTGTTCTCAAAGGAGAAGATCAGGAGGATGAAAGTCTTGTGCAATGGATATTTGAATCTAGTCCAGAGTACTAATTACTTAAACACAGTGTGAAAATAATTCCTGGAGCTATGAGTGCAGATGATTTTTTTGGGCATATTGACATTTCCAGAGGGTGTATTGACATTTCTAGACAGCTTGTCAGTCTTCTTCTTAAAGATGATGCTTCATTGTATTCTCAGAAAATGAATTCTACTTGTGAAGCATTCTGGGAGTGGTATTGTTTTTGTACAGGGACAATTGTGATTGGAATGAGCTACCAAAGAATGGAAGTGCCAGTACAAAACAAAATATTAAAATAACTGTACTGAGATCTGGTGGTTCATTAGTGTTATAAGGCATGGCAAAGGCTCAAATGCATTGGAGCTTCTTTGTTTTCTTTTCCTCCGTTGCACGTCTTAAATTATGGAGAAGTAAAACCTATTTATGTATCTTAATAGATAATAGGACAACCTTCCACAGCCTCACTGTGATATAAATTATTTCCACATAGGGCAGGAGATTTACAGCTGGGATGTGACTTGTTTAAGCAAAGTATCTAATATTATTTTAGACTCCCTAGGTAATTCTGAGGGGGCTCCAGCTGCCACTTGAGAAAGGACTGGGTCCCCTTCATATCCTGTAACTCTTCTGCCAGAAAGAACCTGAAGATTTCTAAATGACCTTAATAACCTATTTTTGGGTGGTTAAATCCCACTTCTGATGTGTACACACTGAGACAAGGTGGGTACTAAGGATCTGATCCCATTTTTACTTCGCACTGTAATAGGTTGTCAACAACAGTGCTGAAGACTTGCCTCAACCTGCCTGATGGAGAAGTCTTTGAGCTGGACACCTCGTGTGTTACTGGATCGTGTCCTCCAGCGCCGAGACTCAGGAACTGTTCTGAATTTGCCATACACAAAACTGAAGAAAAAGTCCCTTCCATTTCCACCAACCCAGACCCTGACAAAATCACACCTAATTCCAGTTGCCAAGTATAAGAAAATTCTAAAACAGGAGGCTTCTTTGCTGACTGTTTTATTTTGCCTGCACAGCATCTGGAGGGGAAAATGATCCTTGTGCTTGGCAATTGCCATGCTGGCTGTTAGGTAAGTTCCAGAGGATGGAGACTACCAGAGCCACATACTGCTGTCTAAAAGGCATTCACAGCCCAAAGTCTGCCAGTGGAGAACCTCTCTCTCCCATAATTTATCTTGATGTCTTCACGACCTATGGGAGTCCCTGAGAGAAAACTGGAAGTGTGGCCGTTAATAATACAGGAGGTCAGTGAAAAGGTTGAGAGCACCAAGGACCCAGAACAAACACAACCTTTATGAGAGCTAGAAATAGGTGTGAGATTCAGCTGCACAGAGAAGGGGATGTTTTAAATGGATGTTTTTATTCATCTGTTTTTATTATAGAATGCACTGAAATACAGAGCATACTGAAAGGGAGGAACAAGCCATCATATTGACTAATTATTACACTGCTAGTTTACTTTAATTTATAATGGATGGTTTTTTTTCTTAACTTTTAAAGTAATTTTTTTGGTAGCAATTGAAATCTCATATTTTGAATATGCATACTGCTTTCCAGGAGAGGGCAGTCCATTCCCAGGATCAGTTGGCTTCCACTACATTACTAATGCAAGAGTGTCCAAAGACAAAGTTTTTTGGCAGGGCACAACCAAGACCCTAAGATATGGGTCCATTTTATACAAAGCTGTCTTGGATAAGAAAAACTAGAGGTTCTTCACTGTCTCCCTGAAGAAAATGAGTGTAAATATGCTAGTGGAAGTACATCAGTAACCAGTAATGTGCAAAAAGGAGGCACAGAAGTGGAATGAATGTATAACCACAGCTGCACAAGGGCTAATGAATAGCATATCCAGAACTTTGGCCAGGGAAGAGTTCTCTCTGTCACACAGTTATTGTNTGCTGGGGGCAGCTTTGGGTGCTATAATATAAAAATGACATTAAGCAAT
Source organism: Daphoenositta chrysoptera (assembly GCA_013397915.1). Lineage (NCBI taxonomy): Eukaryota > Metazoa > Chordata > Aves > Passeriformes > Daphoenositta > Daphoenositta chrysoptera. The sequence continues at coordinate 692,739 of VZRO01008335.1, read as the reverse complement.
TGGGGAATGTCCAAAGGAGGGACATGAGGATGGTGAAGGGCCTTGAGAGGAAGCCATATGAGGAATGCCTGAGGTCACTCGGTCCATTCAGCCTGGAGGAGACTGGGGGGAGGCCTCGTGTTCTTCAACATCCTCATGAGAAGAAGAGGAGGGGCAAGTGCAAATCTCTTCTCTGTGGTAACCAGTGACAGGACCCAAGGGAATGGCTTGAAACTGGAGAGGTTTGGGTTGGATATTAGGAAGACTTTTTACCCAGAGAGTGTTGGACACTGGAACAGACTCCCCAGGGAAGTGGTCACAGCACTAAGCTTGACAGAATCTGAGAAGTGTTTGGACAATGCTCTCAGGGACCATGGTGTGAGTCTTGGGGTGTCTTGCACTGGACCAGGAGTTTGACTCAGTGATCCTGTTGGGTCTCTTCCAACTCAGCATATTCTATGATTCTATGATCTGTGAAGGCATAAAAGCTCTAGACACAGGAGCTAAGACTGAACTTTTATTTAATGTAATTTCATTCTTCAATTAATTTCATTACTTTTCATATTTTTATAGAACAATGTTCGGGGTTATTTCTGAAAACACAATATAATGAGTCAGACTGCATTTCTTCACTTACAATCATGCCTGTGCTCCTTCTACTTGTCTCTGCCAGGTATATGATTCACCCAAGAGAGCTTTGAAGTCTGCTCTGGAGTAAAAAGCAGGGTAGCCACATCAACAAGATACAGCAGCTAAAGTAATTAGCCTTAACAGTGTCTGGAAGAGACATTGCCAAGCTTGTCAGAGATAGTGTGTTCATGTATTGTATTTCATGGTTAGTGACATCCACAGAAGATACTGACTCCTGAGCTGGTGTGACAGCACTGCAGAGGTGCTCAACAGGAGCTAGTGAGTGCTCTTGAGGCACTCTGTTGTAACCTGCACTGCAGGAGATCAGTGTAATAAAGCTCAAGAAAGGAGAAGGTGATTTCTCTCACAAAATGCCAAAGGAGTTGATTTTACCCCTTCAAACTCATTGTCTCATGAACTTCTTTTGCTCACACTCTACATGCACAGGCACATAAAACACCTCTTGGCCTGGACCTCTGCATCCAAGTGGTCTGCCCAGGATCACTGGTGAGGCACAAGGGATTGTGGCTCCTGAGTCCTCATCATGTCTCTAGGGTTATTTTTGATTGGCAATGGCTAAAAAGTTTTTGGACAGATCTTTTGCATCATTTAGGAGTCAGGGCTGTAATGGAGCAGTCCTTTTCTACAGCCTGTCTTCCTGATCAGTTACAGAAAAAAGAATGGCACCATGGGGTGTGCAGTCATGTAGTTCAAGTGCTATAAAAGGAAGGACAAGGCACGGTACACACCTTTCAGCTCTTACATTTTAGTTAGAGGCTAAAGCACATATCACCCTCACAATAATCTTAAAACTGATCTACAAAGACTAACAGAATATTTTGATTTGCTTGGAGAACCAAACAGAAACTTGAAATACAGTCATAAACAATAGTGTAGTGAATCAGTGAATATATTGACAGGACCAAATAATTAGGAAAATAAATTTCTAAGAGCAATGTACTTTCTACAGGCTTGCAATATGGATAAAATAAAGATAAGCAAAGTCAGTAGGTTATGGTGAAAATCTTCATGCTACAGAGATGAAGAATAGAGGAGTTCATTGCAAGGGAAGCTTACTGGCTGTTTTTATTAGGAAGGCACTATTAGGTTAGGAATATGTATGAAACTTTGAATTTGATCTCAGTTCACTATATTATCTGGGGCCTAGATATTTCCTAAATTATTTTTAGTGCATTTGCTATCTCACCATCTACCCACATTACACTTAAATCCACTTTCTACAAGTTCCTTCAGAGTCTGAGACAGGAGCTGAAGTTAAGAGTGTTTGGTAGGCAGGAGGATGTATCCTCCAAAGGGCAACAATGACTATGGCACAGTCTGTGTTCCCTCCTGCTTTTCAGTGGTACAGTGTATTGTCTGAGTGGGCAATTATAAATAATTATGCATATAAATAAGTGTGCATAAAAAAGACTAAGTTTGAGAACTTTTTTCTTTTGCAGTACTCAAAGGGGATTTTTTGTTAGCTGAATTGTCCTTTTCCAGAGAATTTTACCTTCCTCTTCCCCTTCATTGAGAGTTTTAATCCTGTGAACTTGAGGAAGTGTTAGGGTTTCTGTTTGTCTCTGAATTTGCTTTCATCAGTGTGTGGTTGTGCCTTGTGACATCTCCCTTGCCCTAGCCCACTCCTCAATCCTAAACCAGCTCCCACTCTGGCCAGATCTCAGGTATAACCTGCCACACTGCCAGGATCATACTTTCTCTTGCTGATTCAGATAATTGCACAAATGACTGTCTTCTCCTCAACAGCAACATCTACAGCCCATCTCAGAGGGTGATCTGTCCATGCCCAGAACTGGTGTACTACTAATTCCCTAAATAAATAGATATAGTCTTTTCTTTGAACTTCACTCATCCCAGTGCTGGAATGTTCGTGTAATGATCCGAGTCCCTCCCAGCCTGACTGGTAATGATTTCAGTATCAGGATGTCCTTTGTTGAAGAGGGGACAAAGACTACGTCTATCCTAATAAACTAAATGTGACCAGAGCCTGGACCTGCACACCATCCCGTGATGGTGCAAGCTGTCCAAACGTTAGCACATTCCCTGGCAGAGCTCTGGCCCATGCTGGCTAGCATGGCCTCACAGAGTGCCAAGACATAGTTTGGGAGCTGACAGAGTCTGGGGGCTTTTTCAGTGAGCAGTGCAACTGTGCATTTCTTTCTTGATCAAACCCAGCAATGTTTGCAGAGTCTTATCTGCAGGCTGTACAAATGTTCTGACTGGCTAAGTAATGCCCCATGATGTAGCATTCCTGCTTATTGACATTCATGAGAACATATATGCAACTCTAGAATAAAATCATCTTTTTTTTTTTTTTATTCCCATTTAAATTAAACCATTTCTTTCATAAGGAGGATTTTACCATAAAAGTAAAAAGGTTCTCTTTTTCTTTATCAGAAATTGAGAAAACAGAAGGAAAGTCGTGTATAGTTTTTAGGTTGAAGGACACATGAACACATATACATGTGAATTTCAGTGAGGATTCCCACCCAGCAATAGCTGTAATGAATTCAGTGAGCATTTCCCCATGTAAGTGCTTGCACTGTGATGACTGGATAGGACAGTGATCACTGGATGGGACAGTGAGGGGAATGGTCTTTTTATCCCCAAGAATTTAAAAGAGCTCTGATAATTTTTCCATCCTGAATCAGAACAGTGACAAGATCTCCAACAGTTTCACAAACAGAATCATTTCACACACACAAAAAATTGTTGATCAGAAAAGTGTGACTTAGGATGGAACATAAGAGATGAATTGTTGGCAGGTTTGAACAGAGATGTATGTGGGAAGAAGTCACAATACACTGGGAGGATTTGGGGAAAAATGACTGATGAGGAAGCTGAAGAAGAGTCAGTTAAATTAATTGTATTTGTCTTACCGTTGCCATTATAGTTTACAGCTAATGGTAGCCTTGCTAGCAATTGTGATTACTTTGCCATATAAAACACAGTCCAGGCCACTGATGAATGACAAGCTGTTCAATTTTTCCATCTATTGCTCTCTAAAGCACTTTAAAGGCTATTGCAGTTCTCGCAAATATTTACAAAGAGATGGTTTTGGAAAGCAGACAGCTATTTTGCCATATGTCTGAATTGCTGTTCTTCAATATGTTCTTGAAGAGTAATGACAACTCTTAAAATTTCAAGGGCAATTTAAAGGTACCCTCTTCATTTACATTAGGTCCACAATTTGAGTTTTGTGAAAAAATAACTGCAAGGTAATTTTTAATATTTGGAAACATGATTTTTTCTTCTTATCAAGCACATTCTCTTCTACTTGTAAGTATTGCAAGGCAATTGTGTGGAAAGTAAGAGCAACTGGCTAACATGACATGAAAAATGCAATGCAAACATACACATTTGGGAAACCCCTTATTGTTCTGTTGTGACATTGTGCCATCTCCAAGTTCCAGGCTTGTCATTTCATTCCTGAGAAAGAAACTGATCCGTGGTAATTTGAACTTCTGCATTGACATATCAGCATGTGTAATGAACAGCAGAAACCAGTCCCTTAATTTCATTTATTGTTCAAATTTAAAAAATACACCCCCCCCCCCCCCCCCAAATATTTAGGAAATATGTAAAAGTGAGTTAGAAACAGCAGACAGATTAGTAAGCAGTCACAGGAATGCTTGAGAATAGAGACCAGAAGGCATTTTTAAGGGTGTCTGGAACAACTTCATGCAACAGATGGTACTTGGTAGGAGCACTTGCATTTCAATTTCACTTTGGCATGCTGCATTTTTTTGTATGCAAAACCTTCACATACAGCTCAAAACTTTCTTGAAATATAATTTTTCATGAGTAAGAATTAGGAGAATAATGTCCAGGATTAAAAAAAAAAGATTGTTATCCTTTCATTTTTTTTCTCTCCTCATTTTCACTTCCCCCCACCCACATGAAATAAGAAATGTGGAGTCCAGCAGTTTAATTTTACCATCTATCTTTAGTTGTGTTTCTTTCTAATACATTCTTATATTTTCTTACAGATAAAAGGAAAAGTACAAGTCTCTAATTTGTCAATCAGCAGACTTAAAATTTTCAGTGTCAGGTCCCCCAGTGATCAAGTCTTTACTTTCTACCCCTGTCTGAGAAAGATTTGCAGCATGCACACAAGATCAATAAACAATCAGTGGTGCTGAGCAGGGTTTTAGTAGAGACTTTTACATGATCCCACTCCACCAGGCTCAAAAGTGTAACATTAGGTAGGTTGAACGAGAGGCTGAACCGAAAAATGTGAAAAGTCAGCTGGAAATCGAAACCGGAGAGAGCAGAAAAGAGTGCGAGTAAGAGACAAGAAAAAGGTGTGACAAGGAGCACTACAGGCTACAGAGAAGCAGAAGTACTCCACCCTTAGGACAAGCCAAACCAAAGCCCTTTTTTCTATGCACAGTGACTGGACTTTGTCAAACTACATTTTAGTGATTCATATGAGTAAATCCAGTCTTAACACTAAAAATGCTCTAAATTCACATGTAAAGCAAATACCTGATTCAAAATAAAACAAACACAGAGGGATCTGAATATTCTCTCATACTTAAATATATCTTACTCTTATGGTTTACACCCTGGGATGCCACATGAATTCAATGTGGTGTCAGGATCAGTGGTGAAACACCATGGTCTATCTTCATTCTCATCAAGTTTCCTGCAGTAGTTTTTTTCAAACCTCTCATGAGTGCAAATTTAATCTCTAAAGCTGTAGTAGAAAGGAAAATATCATTACAGAATAAGTGAAATTTTTTTTGTTTTTATTTTTTCCAAATGTTTGTGGCTCAGTTCACGCAACCAAGAGGCCAAGAAAATGGATACTCCCCTTGTAGATCTGATGTGTTTGCCTAAATATTTTTCCACAAGATAAGCTGTCATAAAAAGTCTCTCCATTGCCACTGGAATGCCTCTGGAAGAACCACCAGACACATATCCACAGCTGACAAGGAATTCAACAGTCTCGAAGGGCAATAGTACCCCTCTGTATTTTCATGCAGCTGATCTATTTGACTTTTATTGTCATACCTATTGTTCTAACCTACAAGCTTTAAAAGTGGTTCACATGATGAACTATGGGGGTTTTTTTTGAGATATAGAGAGACAACACTGGCTGAACAACAGAAGGTTTCCAGTAACGCACATCATACCTTTTTGAATCTACCTGAAGAGCAAATAGACTTTCTTGCATGCTTCTCATATAGGAACATCAACATATTGGCAGAAAAAGGTGCATCAATGTAATGATACTATTTCAGTTTCATTTCTCACATACTATCTGTTACCTTATTAAAATAATCCTGTCTCCATTTAAGGATGGGCAAATGGTGTTTTTTCTATGTGAGTGTTTTGCCTGAACAAGAACCACAAAACTGGGAGCATATGACGCCATTTTAAAAAAATGGGATGAATTGCATAGTGTCTTAAAAGCATATCTGTCTTGCTTACTTTTGTGGTAAGAGATAAAAGTCAGTGAGAGATATGTGGAGGAAATTATTCACTATAAATTTACCTCAGCAAAAAGTAACTGTCTTTGATAATCTATGGTAAAGTATTGCTCAAGTACACTATTAATGGATATTTCAGAAATGATCACTCATAATATTTAGACAAATAAGACAAGATCAAACTTTGATGTATGGAGTGTGCTACCCACCCAGTTCTGGCACAGCACCCTCTTCAGAGTTCTGTCTTTTATTCCTCTATAATATCCTTCCCCCTCCTTTATTTTTTTTTTTTTGAACTCTAGAAGAAAAACTGAAACAAAATACACCACTGATGAATCAGAATCACTTTATATATGTCTTACATAACTGGCATTCTGCACTTGTTATAGCATATTTAGCAAAGTTCAAACCCTGGTCCTACAAAAACGTGCATGTTATTCCACCACCATCAATAAAGTAAAATCAGAGATATTAACAGAGTACTTATAAAAGGAAACTCATTAAAGTTGTCCTGTTTTCAACAGGAAGGCCCTGTTGAAACCAAGAGGGGACAATATATGAAGATCAATAGGCAGTTGTTTTGTTCAAGCTGTTCTCCTGCTAAACTTTCTGACAGCATGTGACTTTATCTCCAGCTTCCCATGTAGCATTTGCATGAACACGTTATTTCTTTCATTTGCATTAATAGTGACAAACTGCATAAAGCTCATTCTCCTGGGAGTGGTACAGGGTAATGTTGCTGGAGTAGGAAGTGAGGGACACAGGAGAAGGCAGGGCAAAGACAGAGCCTTTGGCAGTACAGAGTGTTGCTTCTGGAGATTAACACTGCCTTAGAGCATAGCAGAGGCTCTTCCCAGTCAGTGCCTTGACACGTTGCACTATTCCATCTTAGATCTCACTTCTAGTTACCTTGCATGTTAGCTTCCTATTTTGCAAATGCCTTGTTCACAGCAGAGCCATGAGGATAAATATATGCAAAATTGTGAATTAATCAAATGTGATATGAAGGAAGCCTTTGCAAGCATGTAGGCAGTGACGCAGAAGACTTCTCTGACAAACCCTTACAGGATTATAAAGCAATGAATTTGTGAGCCATCTGTGACTCTCTGAATCTCTAATCTCAAATTCTGTGTGTGTGCTTCAAAATAGTTCCAGTTCAGCTACTCATTCATTTTTTCTCTTAAAGGAATGTGCATTCTAGCTGGTTCAAGCTGAACAGAAGAGAATTTGGGTGGAATGCATACTCAAGTGGAAGTGAAAATTAACTGAATCTCTAAACAGCAGCAAGAAAAGGAATATGTGGCTTAAACTGTCTGACAGGGACTTCCAAATAAAAATGTAAAAAATTATTTCAAAACATAAGCAATACTCATCATCATAGTTTGAAGCCCATTTTATTATAAGCACAGGAATAGCATGGGAAAATTGATTAGGACAACAACAAAAATTAATTTATCTATTTGCTTTGCAGACACTTCTCTTAGAAATTAAACGGGAATAATCAAAAATATTTAAGCAGCACAATACAGCAATAACTAGAAGTAATAAGGGTGATCAGATTTAATAACAGTTTTTAATGACCCAAAGTACACAAAGCACATCCTTGCTATGCTTTATATTTTTTCCTATGTATTTGTCACGTGGTATTTCTGAAGTATTACAGAATTATACAAAATGTATTTACATGGTTGTTGCTATATCTTAAAAATGCAGTTACAACAGCAAAATAGGCTTTTTAATGTTTAAATGAAAACACACATTTTTGATGGTTCACAAAAGCTGATTGTGTACTGTGTTCACCGAACTTTTTACCCCAAATGTCCAAAACTCTTACAGATAAACTAAAAAGCAATATAAATCCTTTTGAAACGTTATCAGATTTCTTAGCATTTTGTAAATGTAATTACATTTCCTTAAAAAAAGAAATCCTGCAAGACCTTGGCAACTGAAAACTATTTTTAAATCTCCTAAAGTCTATTTTGGTCCTATTTTTATGTGCAATAAGAAATCTTCATCAACATATAGTCATGGAAAAGAGTGAATGTTTTGTGCCTTTGCTCATAATACTTTTTAAAAGTTTGGATTTCAGAAAAGGAGGATTAAAATTAGGACTGCTAAATTGTGAAATATTTCTTAGCAACAGACGAGCAGATACAGGAGCTGTTCCACATTTCAATGGTGTTTAATAGATGTAATTTTAACTGAGATGAAACAGAACTTTGTTTTAGACTTTTAAAAGTCTCATTCTAAGAACCTCAGAAAGACATTGTCATCTAGACTGTATCCTTTCCCCAAAAGTAACTGTAAAGGGGTAACCAGGGAAGTGGCCCTGGATAACAGGGTATCCAAATATGGCAGTTTCTCTGGCACTACCCCAGCCTGCCATTTTCATACCAGCGTGATTACATCCTTATTTCTCAAGCCTGATACTACCTCAGGGGTACTTGGGTTCTATATCTTAATCCCCTCCTTAAATCATAGAGAGTTTTGCAGCATCTCGTTAGGAGCATGGCACACGTTACCTGTGCCAGCACCTCCAAAAGTTATCTCTCAAAGAAAAGCGTTTTATCTACAGATTCTGTTGATATGATACAGGTCTTTAATGTGGAAAAAAATTACTAATATTTGTGCATTAAATCTACATATGACCATTTTCAGAAAATAGATGAACAATTTACTAAAGATCCTTGATTTCTACAATTCTCAACTACCATAGGTCTGATGCTCTAGCAGTGACTGGAGTTGGTCAGGAAATCTGAAAATCATGTGACTTCACAAACTTGACACTGAAAATACCTGGCTTTAACTTTACTAATTTAAATGTAAGGGCAAATAAATTTTTCCTGATCACAGAAATGCACGAGAAAGACAGCTTTCCTAATCCCTATTTGATCCAGCTGGCTGGGACTGAAGCTGTGTGAGTGCATAAACTTTTATTGATTCCCACCAGAATTATGCATCAGCAAACAAATGTGGTAAATGAAGTTAATAATTTCCTCTGTTCCAGTCTCCATTTTTTAATCTCCAAACATGACCTGGAATGTAAGTTGTTACAAAATTATATTTAAATGTTTGTACTAGGTGTTGGGAAAGGTAAAAGACACTTTTGTCTTACTAAATATGCTTATTACTCTTAACTAAAATGTAGACAATATTGCTGAAAATCATGGACAATGTCTCTGAGCAGAATCCTGGTCTCTGCATGTTCAAGCCCAATTGTCTGTGCTATAAAAGGGTTATCTACATAATAAGGAATGCAGGACTGAAAAGGACCTTCAATCTATTTCCCTGCAATTGGAGAGTTGTATCATGTCATCATACATAAAAAATTATCAAAGTTCATTGTAAAATAGTGTACGTTGAAATCTTATCTCCTACATACTACTGCAAGCAGGAAGGCTGCTTTTAACTCTTACAGATCTGGTAAATACATAAAAGTAAAGACTGAGGTAAGCTGGGAAGCAGTCTCTAACTTCTCTAATAGGATCTCCTAAGAGAAGTCTGTGTGCTGAAAACTGTTTGAAAGTGCCTGCAAAGCCTAATATTGCACAGTCTCCATAGAGGCAGGCTCTCCCTGGAGTCCCAGTGGCTTACTTAAAATGACTTTCACTTGTGGAAGTTCCTAGCTCCATGAACAGAGGAAAGAGGCTTTAGTCTAGGGAGGTAGGTGCCACCTGGAAAGCAACCTCACGGCAGATGGGGAAAACCACTTGAACAGAGAGAGAAAATCAGCACATAAGGTTTAGTTCTCCTTTGGCTTGTCAATTGGTATGCAACTGCAGTTTTGTAGAAAGTAGGACTGAAAACACTGCAAAATGCACAACAGTCCAGTCATTTGACCTCAGAGGTCAAATTTCTTTACTAGCCAGGCTCACAAGCACTTAGGGTCTCCATGGACCAGCTGTATGCTGGAATAATTAACATTGCAAGCTTGTCAGGTACACTTGAGGACAGGAGTAGCATTCCACGTTATCTTGATGAACTGGAGGAGCAGTCAGGATGAAAAAGGGTAGTGCAAGACCTTAATTTTATCCAGATAAAATAGTTATGGAAAATTTAGTGGAAAATAGATCGATGTATAGGAAATGTGTGAAAAGGAGATTGATCACTCTGATTGTTCGCAAGCTGAAGAAGGGTTAGTACCAAGCACATCCAGTTTTGATACAGAATTTCCAAAGGCAGTTTGAGAGAGGACACTAAGAATGGTCAATTATCTTGAAATATTATTTGTTAAGAAAGCTGCAAGATAGGTTTCTTGTCATCAAGAGAAAACCAGCAGTTCTGTGGCAGTGGGTAGGTAGACATTCAGATGTTCAAGAGACTGTATTCATAATGGATACGTTTAAATTTAAATTTGGAAGACTTAAGGCAGACACAAAGCATCACGAGCTGGTCAAGGGAGGTGATTGTCCTGTTCTGCTCTGCACTGGTGTGACCTCACCTTGAATATCGTGTGCAGTTTTGGGTACCACTATATAAGAAGGATATGTAGCTATTACAGAGTGTCCCAAGGAGGGTAATGAGGATGGTGAAGGACCTTGAGGGGAAGCTGTGTGAGGAGCAGCTGAGGGCACTTGGTCTGTTCAGCCTGGAGGAGACTGAGGGGAGCCCTCACTGCAGTTACAATGAGGGGAAGAGGAGGGGCAGGCACTGATCTCTGCTCTGTGGTGACAGTGACAGGACCTGAGGGAATGGCCTGAAGTTGTGTCAGGGAGGGTAAGGTTGGATATTAGGAAAAGGTTCTTCACCCAGAGGGTGTTTGGGCACTGGAACAGGCTCCCCAGGGAAGTGGTCACAGCACCAGCCTGACAGAGTTTGGACAATGCTCTTGGGTACATGGTGTGACTCCTTGGGATGGTGCTGTGCAGGGCCAGGAGTTGGACTTGATGATCCTTGTAGGTCCCTTCCAACTCCACATTTTCTGTGATTCTGTGATCTGTGATGGCACAATAAGAAAGTTCAGAATTAGATCAGCTGCAAAGATGTCTTTAGGACAGGTTACCAACCTCTCATAGGACAGATGTAGAAAAAGTTGTGCTGTTGACGGAGAGAAGAATAAAACATGTGGACTTGAGTTTTGGAATGGACAACCAAAATAAGATTTTTTTTTATTATACTTACCAAGTTCCAATAGTGAAACCTGGGAATACTAGAGGCGGGAAATTACCCAAAATGAAGAAGAGGATGAACGGACAGTCCAAAAGACAGATTAATAGAGGGGTTTTCTGAAACTCAGTACCTCTCCCCTGAGCCCCAGCATTCAGTCAGGTAAATGACAGCACCTGGGGAATACACAGTAAAATCTTTTGGCATCTTACTTGTACTAAAAAAGAAATGTAGAGTTCAACCCATTTAACTTCAGATAAAGTTATTAGGTAGGTACTGATTTCTAACTAGTCTGTAACTAATTAGTCACCATTCAGATTCCCTTTCCAACCAACTGAGGAACAGGTATTTGGAAACAGTTTGTCTGACTAAACATATATGTCTACTTTGGGATGAGCCTAATCCTGGGAATTCACATGTCTCTCATTGACTACAAAAGGAATTTAGTGTGATGAACTTGTCAGGAGACATCTACACTGTAGATCTCTGCATTTGATCAGATAATTCCACCTACAGTGTACATAGTTGCATTGAAAGAGCTTGCTTCATTTCCATTTGTTCCCAAGAATATGCTGAGCAAATTCTACTTCAAGATGCTCACCATCTCACCATTAACGGGGTGGGAAAAGCTGAGAACCTTTGGGCATTTTAATTTACCTTTTTTTTTTTTTTTTTTTTTTCTACTGAGATACTTGGTGAAAGAACTGATTTCTCATCAAATCGGTTGGGGCTGACCACGCACCCTTCTTTGAACTAGGCAGTCAAGCAGTCTCTTCTACATAATGCAAGGTTTTATATATGACTACAGACTCTTCTGTGTGCTACCTTTCTATTTTTATCAACATTTCTTCTTTCTTATACCTAAGTAGCCTAATGTTTCAGCTATTTCATTAAGTTTTGAGGGGACAAGTACTGACAATCATGTGGCAAAAGATAGCTGAGAAAACAAAAAGGTGAAGTACTTTCCCTTGCTTGGAAAAGGAAGAGACTCTGAGAAAGAGATAATTACAGGAGTGAGAGAGATTTTACATTATAGGCAGGAGTCACCTAGCTGGTTTTGAAGACCTTCAGAAGCTGCTAAAGTTTCAGCATTTTGACATTTTCTTGAAACAGGACAGTACATGCCTGTGATGTTTTTTGTGATGACCTGTGAGGTACTGTGGTACAGACCATTACTTATGATGATTGCAATATCTAAGCAGCTTTGCCACTCAAAATCTTTAGTCAGGATGTGCAATCGGAGGAGCATTCATTTGTGCAGTTTTCCATAGTAGTAGCCCTCAAACACTCTTCAACAAAGTTGCCTTATTTTCCATATTACAGGTATGTTCATACTATCAAAAAAAAGGTTTTTGACATTTCCATGTGTCAAGCTTATCACTAATCGCTTTATTCTTTTTTATTTAGCTTTTATCATCATCATCACATCATTAAATGGTAAGAAATTCATTCCTCTGCACAAACCAAAATAAAAATACTAAACAGGCAAATGAATGAACTACTGCTAAATTTCATTCGATGTGTACATGAAAACGAGATCATCAAAGTGCTGCTGCAATCAAAGGGAGTTGTCACAGACTTCAGTGGAGTCAAAATATCATCACTGGCAATATGTACAGACAACTGACCGCACTTTAAAATGTAAATATGCAAAGAAAAAAAACTGAATAATAGCTGGTCTATTTGCAGTGCTATATCAGTATTTTCAGTTCAAAGTAACATAACTTTTTTTCTTTTGTGCTTCTTCTAAAGCATTGTTATGAATTTAACAAAAATGTTTTCTCAAGAAAATATCTGGTACTTAAGGTATGGCATCCAAGTCTAAACCCATGCACACTTGTAAAACTCAGTTTAGCCCACTGATGTATCTTTGGTGTTATTTATCATTCATAATTTATTTCCTTAGAATAACAATGTACACTGCTACTGTTGAGAATATGTATGCTGATATTAAAACAGCTGGAATATTATTAATACTTCTGTTTGTGGACAAATTCAGTTCGTGCTTCAAGATATCTTGAGTCAAACTTCACAAATAAATATCTGTTTTACTCCACATGCACGATACTGTATTGAGAAATGACATACATCTTTATGAAATTCTCACAATTCCTCAACCAGTAATAATTTCTGAGGACAAAGAATAAAGTAAGAAAGTACATTTTTTTCCATTGGAAGCGCACACACACACACACACATTCAGGTCTTTTCCATAGCAGGCATGTGAAATCTATAAGGAAGAAGCACCTCTTCTTTCAAGGAATCAGGAGAGTTCTCAATTTAAGGCTGCACAAGTATTATAATAACACTGACATGCTAACTTCCACTACTACTCTTTCATTTCAGTAGTTGTGCCTGGTTTTTTAACTATATCACTTCGTCACACTCACTGTATTTATTACTGAAGACAGGAGGGACTGAAAATCACCACTCAAGAATGTCCAACACCAATGAAAATATCTCCCTTCTCCACAAATTGTTTTCATTTCCTGAGGGAAAAAGCAAAAATAGGAGCAAAATGCATACCTTCCACATACCTTCTAATTGTTCTACTTCCAATTTACAAAATATTTTACTGTGGTTGCAATTAATGAGCATTCTGTAAGAAAAGTGGAAGGCAGCCTTTTGTCCTTAGGCAGCAAAAAACCATACAGTGTAAGTATAGACATGTGATATGAAATCATACTTCAGTTTGGGCAGAAGACAGTACTGAAACTTTTTTCCTACTGAATCTCCCTTGGTCTTTGGATCAGCCAGAAGGATGGAAGTTAAAGTAGGCTTTGCTTTTAAAAGCACTGAAACTGAATTTTTGCTGATCCAATCCACCCCTTGATCTTACTACATATCTGCATAAATTTTCCTTTAAAAAGGGCTGTTCTGTAGGTGCATGGAATAGTTCTGCTTATGAATTTTTATTTGGAAAAAAGGCATTAACAGGACAAGTTCCAAAATTATAAAGATCCTAGTAACCACAATGTCGCACGTAGGCAGGAGGTATTTGGTTTCTAACTGAGTTAATTTCCAACTCCTTTGCTATTTCCTAGCCCATTCCACTGAGCTAAATTTATATGGAAACTTGACTCTAGTCCCTTCTCTTTTCCCTTCACTTCTTTCTCCCTTGTTGAAATGATTAAAAGGACCAGAAAGGAAAAAGAGAAGTGACTCAAGATTGAAATGTCAATGCTGATGGAGAGGAGAGCTGTGCAATGGAGAATTTAAACATGATACCCAGGGACAGAGTTTAACCTGTTTTCATTTGCAAAGTCACAGAAACATTGCAGAGCACTCTAGCTGTTATTTCCAGCACGGGATCGCTCCCATGATACGAGGGGTGTCTTGCTAATATAAACTGGCCTGCAATGATAAAGGGACTAACAACAAGGAAGGTATGAGTAAAGGTAAGAAAATTCAAGGTTTTTTTCTTATCTTGCAGCTTGTGAGACAGATAACTGAATCACTGGCACTTTCCTTCTCTTCTTAGGAAACTAACTTGTTATTGTAGTAAGAACAGCTCACAATCACATCATTTTGAATTCATCCTACTCTTGAGGGTGCAAAGGTTTGACCCTGACAAGTGCATTGAAGGATCCCTGTGTCATTAAAACCAGGTGAAAAAAGACTTGCAGACACGAAATAAAAAGCAGAAGACTAAGCAATTAAGAAGGCAGTGACAGAGACACTGGCAATAAAAGGACAGTGAGAGACAAAGCTGTAAAATGCTATGAAATGCATTAAATAGCAGGACACAAACCAAGGTTTCACATCCACTTGATCTAGAAGACCTCAGTATCCAGTAATTATAAAAGCCTTAACATTTCCTTTAATGCACAAACATATTTTAGAGGAAAAAAGCCTGTACACACAGCATGTCCACCGTGTATACACCCTGACATGCACACTCACACAGCATGCACACACACTGCTCCCTCTCTCTGCCAGTATGACCTGGGGTTCCTCTCCAGTTGCTGCACTTAAATCTCTGTACACATGTGCACACAGAATAGAATGTCACCCAGAAAAGCAGAAGTGGAGTTTTGGGAGGTGGGGGATAGATTCAGGAGGGTAAAAGTGAGAAAACTCTTGGGCTGAGATAAAGATAGTTTAACAGGTAAAGTTACGCATGGAAGCAAAGCAAAACAAGGAATTTATTCACCATGGGCAGGCAGGTGGGCAGCCATCCCTAGGAATGCATGGCTCGGTCACATGTGACAGTGCCTTGGGGAGACAAACACCATCACTCTGAATGTCGCCTCTTGCTCCCTCTTACCCCAGCTTTAGGTGTGGAGCATGACACCACATGATATGGGACATCCCTGGGTCAGCTGGGGTCAGCTCTCCCCACTGTGTCCCTTCCCAACCCCTTGTGCACACCCAGCCCCCTCACTGGTGGGGTGTGGGGTGAGAGGCAGAAAAGGGGCTTCACTCTGTGTAAGCTGTGCTCAGAAATAACCAAAACATCCCTGTGTTATCAGCCCTGTTTCCAGCACAAATCCAAACCTCAGCTCCTTACCAGCTACTGTGAAGAAATCAGCTCTGTCCCAGTCAAAACCAGCACAGGAGGAAAGCAAGTGGAGAGAACACAAAAGGAAACAATAGTTTTTATTAGAAAAGTAAATGGAAAATTAGACACACAGCTTCCATTTTAAATGTATTTTACTAGGGTAGGAAAAATTATTTCAGTACCGAGCTCTTCATACATTCTCAGGCTGACGTTACAAGGAGCCAGCAGCAAGTCATGGTCTCCATGAAGTGCAAGTACCTGCACAGCTTCCTTCCACCATGCAGACGTAGGCAAAGCTATTTCCTTTGCTGCTCTGCATTTTTTCCTCTGATATCTGATGTTTCACAGCTCTCCACTGATAAATATATTGCAATGACAGTGAAAAAGGAGTAGGATAGCAGTCATGGGGAGTGGTGTAACAGACAGTAGGCAGTGTTGTTCACAGTATCGCAGTGTTCACTTGTTTTCCAAAGTGAATGAGCTTGGTGACCTTTAAATCTGTTTCTGCTGCTTCTGCAGTTTGTTTTTTACCCGCTGCCACTCCAAACAAGCTACTGGACCCTGTTGTATGTTCGGCACATCACAATTCTGGAACAGGCCATTATATATGCAGTAAGTAGAAAAGTTTTTTTTAAACTTTTGTGGTTTGCTTTCTTTAGGTTCCAGTCTTGCCTGGAGTTTTTGATTGCTTTAGTAGCTCTTTTTTTTCTTTTGTTGTACAAGATGTCACATCTGAAAGAACTGTTTATTATTAATCATGACTATCATGCTGATTAGAATTGCTATGAGTTCTCCTGGCAGTGATTGGGACCCAGGGCTTGGTGCCATACAGCTCAGCACGGCAGGAGAAAGGGCCTTAGAGGTGAAATGGAGTGGAACGGATAAAAACATCTTGACCAAGCTGAGGGAACAAGGGAATGGCAAGGCCAAAACCCTCGGTCACTTACACTCTTTGCAGAGCTCCATGCATCTTCCTCACATAGCACCTGTCACAGTGCCATAGCACCAACCTTTCCATCTCTGGGGAAGCGTGCAGAGGAGGAGCAGGGGCTGCTGCACTCTGCAGGTGCCCCTGCTCCAGACACCCCTGGGGTGGCACCCCCAGCCCTGCATGCCCAGCCCCAGCACCAGATGACCCACTTTGCATAAAGCAGGGTTTGTTGCACTCCCTGTGTGTAAAGCAAGGGTGACAACACGTGCTTATCTGCTTCCTTGATTTGTGATTAGTGAGGTTTTGCTTGTTCACAGCTTTAGAAATGAAAAGTATTGTTTGTCTGCTGAGAGTTCTGGTTACATGAGTTACTGGTGAGCCTCAAGGCACGTTGTGACTGAATATGTTGAGCAGCTGGTATTTCAAGTATCTAGCCTCTATGATTGTGTCCAGATCACTGTAGAACTGAGTTTAACTCAAAAATAAAAGAACCTCTGTATTTTCAGTAGAAAGCGAGTTCTCCATTTCTGGTCATAAAACGTTCTTTTGTACTTGTTCATGCTTTCCTGATCTGTGAAGCCCAAAGGTGTAGTATATTACCAGAGGTGCTTTAGGCTAGGCTGGAAGCTACTTCTCAGGGGAAGTCAAAAAATAATTTTGTTTCTCTTTTCTTTTTTTTTTTTTTTTTCCCTGGTGTTTGGGATGTGTATTTGTTATTCTGTCGCTGAGAACAAGCAGTCAGACTGGGTCATTTGAAGATGTCAGTGTCCTCTGGATCCTAGAAAAGTTGAATGAAGTGCCTACTATTACTACTGTACAATATTATAGCTGCTTACATCAAGCTTATCTCAGTGTAGTAAGAACTTAAATAATTTCTGTATTTAGAGAGGATTTTGCTGGCAAAAAAACCCCAATATGATGGTCTGCTGCAGCTTTTCTTATACACCCAATGTATGCAAATTTGAAATTTTCAGGGACGTATGAGGGCAAACATAAAAAACACATTCTATATCCAAACAATACTCAAAATATATTTTGAATTTTAAAAACTATTTTGATTAATTAGTAAAATATTCCTTTCCCAAGTACATGGAAAATTCAGATAATGTGGAATTTTAAGTGCCAAACAGGACAGCTTAACTTTCACAGTACAACCAGCTTTGGTGCTTTAAGATACCGTTGCCAGCATTGGACCATTTGCTTTCAGCTGTCTGCTCTGAGGGGTCATCCTCCTAAAAGAGCACACCATCTGAGCCCTACGTGCCAGCCTCTGGGTGAAGTTGCTTGGCTGATTTTAAAAGCCCCCATGTGCTGTGGCTCAGCCCAAGCTGCCTGCCTTGCAGTCAGACAAGCAACCAGCGAGTGAAGCTCAGAGAGATTGGCAGCAGTCACCTGCAGCAAACACTGCACTGCAAGGGACAGCTAGGAAATGGCAACTTTTAAAGCCATTACAGCCGTTTCCAAATAAAACCCGATGTAGATCGCAGCCAGATAAAATGTTTCAGCTGCCCCTGAGACCAGATCACACCTCAGACTATTCACGCAATTAACCCATCCCTCCACATTCTGCCATTAATGGACTGGTTTGTTTTCCTGTTCATGCAACGTCATGGAACAGAAGAGCTGGGCAGGAAAAGCACTGGACGGTGAGGCAGCAGCAAACAGCTGGGATGATAATCTTTTCATCCAGCTCATCGTAAGAGTCCACCTGATTCCCCTTTACAGAGCAGACTGCCGTGACTAAGGCAGCAGAAGAGAGTGAGTGGTGGCACTCGTGGCAGTAGCAGATGTGCCTGCAGTACATCCATAGTCAGTCCCTGGCTGTGGGACTCCCAGGCTGGTGGGGATGAGCCCATCCTCTGATGGGCAGAGGTGCGACTGCTTCCCACACGTCTGCTCTCTCGCAGGCTGGTCTGAGCTCCCACACCGCTCTGCTCACCAGCAGTGGATCAGTGAGTGCTCTGCCCACGCAAGACCCGCGGGCCCAGGCCACACGGACGGCGTTACCGGGCAGAGTCAGTGCCAGTGCTGCTCTTTGGCAGGCAGCACGGTGGTGTGTGCCAAGGGGAAGGGAGGCGAAGTCTCTCTATCCCCAAAGAGAGCCCCACATCTCCCATCTGCACTGAGGAATTCCCCACAGCAGTTGTTCCTCTCAGCTGGCCATCCGCAGTAACTCTGGTGGGAAGGGCAGACACTGCCGGAGCCAGCTCCATCACAGGTCACCTCTGGGTCACCTCCCTGAGCCATCTCTGGCCTCGCTGCTGGCTCTGGAGCCCCCGGCTGCAGCCCGGCGTGGGAAGGCACAGTCTCCTTTCTGTGAATCGCCTTTGCTTCCAGAGTCCTGCTGCTGCTGGTCCCTTGGCTCCTGCCCCAGCACGGCTCACCGGGGGCTGTCTCTCTGGCTGGGGTGCCCCAGCTGGCTCCCTCGCCCATGAAAAAGTCAGGCAGAAAATCACTTCTTGGAGGCTGATAAGCAAACCTACAGCAAGCCTGGCTTTTACTTGGCTTGTGATAGGGTCTTGGGCTCACCATGTGATGCATTCAGATGGACACAGAAAAAGGTGCAACTTCTCCTGGCTTGAGCACAGAGCTGCAGCTCCTGGAGCCTGACGGGCGGCTCTGACCGGGAAGTTTGGTGAATGAGCTGAGCCAATGAGCCCATCCATCCGTTTCACTGATGTGCAAGAAAAGCCTTGCATTCAGCCTGAGCTGCTGCAGCCAGTTCTGCCTCAGGCTGTTCCTCCGTCAGGGATAAAGAAAAATGGTGCAGGGAGTCAAGGGGTCCAACACAGACAGTAAAAACAAAAAGTTTACAAACAGCTTTGCAAACACTTCATAAATATTGAGAATGGCAGAGACGGCTTCTATGCTTTCAGCCAGTTTCTCTGGCTCTTAAGGTGTTAAGGCGGATGAAAAAAAAAGATGTCATACAATTTTGATGAGAGCCTCCTCCTGCCATTCTAATAGCTATTTAGTTTTACATGGAGAGGAGTCTCTAGGACACAAGAAGGGCATTACAAACAAATGAAATTATTTAACAGAAATAAACTTGTCTCGTGCACATGCTGAAATGGAGTAAGAAGTTCTGCCTCTATATATAACGCAAACTTTCATTTGTTCTAATTGCCTGTCTATCCAGAAGAAGTCCTTCTAATTTTATGGCCTTTTAAATCCCCTCCTTTTCAAGGAACAAGCTGGCGTTCAGCATCATTGCAAAGAATCCAAGTTCAGAGGAGTCTTTGTAGAGAAAAATCCGTGAACGCAGTTTCTGTCAAAGGAGAAATTGAGTGCTCAGGGCTCTTGGCTAACTGTCATGCTTGTCCCTACAGATGCACAAATGTAACACTAGCAAGGACCTTTTACATATTTTTTTCCATGTTTCACTGTGTTCTTTTCACTGTGTTCACTGTGACTTTTTCTGCTGGGTACAGGGTTGGAAGACAGACTGACAAACAGGCTGTGTGTTAGTATAATCACATTTTTTAAATCTTCTAGATGGACATGTGGGTTTTGCATTTCACTCTAAAGCATTTCATTAGGCAACTGAGTAGTGTAATAGCTGTTGCCATTAATAAAATGGTTTTTGTCTTCGTTTAACATGACAGAACTGTAGAATATGCAAATTATCAAAACCAAGTACAACCAAGTATTTTGCAATTTTTTATATCTAGTTTGCAGTTTCTACATCACTAAAAACATATATATATATATATATGTATATACATCTCAGCATCAGGCTGAAGGAACTCAACTTAAAAAATCTTACTTATATTTTTTAGGTCGTCTTGAAAGGGTGGGACATCACATGTGGTTACCCAAGTACCTGGTGTGAATGGTGACTGAAGGGCAGGATTTCTATTCTACAGAGATAGAACCCATAGAAGGACAGAAAACCCCTTTTACTTCTTGCAGGGCTCAGGCCTGTTTGCTTTTCAGTGTCTTGTTGATGGACAGCTTGCTCACTCTGAGAGAAGGGGGAAAGTGGGGAGAAGTGCAGCTTCTCAGGTCATAGAAGATTTTTGGAGGAACTGATGCAGAAGGACTGCTCTGGCAGGTCACATTGCATAGTCATTGCATAGTTCATTCTGCATAATTTTTCACTTTGCACGTAATTATAATTTCTAACACTAACAGGATAAATCAATGTGTCTTAACCTCTCATTGATACACTAATTGTGTAATATGACGTGATTTTAAGATCATTTTCCCCACATAAACCAGAACAACAGTAGCTGATTCCTGAAGGACACTAGAGAAATAAAAATCAGGGATGTTTCCATGTCCTTCCTGTGTATACTTAATGCAAAGTTAAGTTAAGGTCTATTGAATAATGTGCAAGAGTCTGCCATGCAGGAGCTATTAAAACATCACAACACAGACAGCTACATTTGGCAAATACAGTAATCCAAAACACCTTGGGCATAGTTTTACACCTTTTCATCTTTAGATTCATTACCAGAGTTGCATATGCCAGTGTATTTTACAAACACATCCTATTAAAGTACAGGTAACTTATTCATATGGGTAGGTACAGATAGGAAGTGTACAGATAGCAATAAATAGCAAATAACACAACAAATGAGTTTTGCACCACAGAAACAGGATCATACAAGTTTTAGAAAGGAAGCACACACAGGAATTCTGGGCAGAATAAGTTACATAAAATGAAAATGAGACATGGAGAAATTTCCACCATAGTATCTCCAAGGCAACAGCATGGGCACAGGCTTGTGTACAGGCCAGTATATTGCAATACTGCTCTCCAAGTTTTATCTTGGAGAAACAGAGTTTCCCACAAGGACTCCCTGTTCTGATTAAAGCACTGTAAATCCTCTTTTTCTAGAACTTTTTTCTTGTGGGTTAGAGGGGTTTTTTTGCACTGGTCAATACAATGGGAGACCTGCCTGTGGTCTGTCCTGCTCTCCTGGGCCAGCACTCAGGGAAGAGCTGGTGCCATGTGGAGGGCAGCTGGGAGTGGCTGGCACTTGCACAAGCCATGCTCAGGTGAGACAGGCTGGTTGCTACTCTGAGGAAGTGTTGGCCAGGTTCTGATTCTGGACATTAAAGTACACATACTTGGGATTTGTGCTGGAGGAGTTTTAAGGAGTTTTTATAGTGTAGAGGCTGACAAAACAGAAAAGGAGGGGCACATTTTTAACATAATAGTCCTAATTTACATCTTAAGTACACAAATGTGTCAGGAGGCTCATATGGGCAGTAAGAAAACTTACCTGTATCACTCCAGATGTCAGCTTTCAAACTCTGTATTCTGGAATGAGAATTTCTTCCAGATAGAAGCCTGACCAAATTGCTTCATTTGCTTATTATAGCTTTGGGCTACAATAGCCCAAAAGGAGCTAGGTGAAACTACGAATAGGCCAAAATTGTTATTTATTTAACACTTACAGTATAGCAAGTGAAAAACTCCAGCCAGATTATCCAGTGTTGTTATAGAAAAAAAAACAAAGCAAAAAAAAGGAAATGGTGGTTTCTGTCCCAAAGGATGAACAGTCTAAAAGATAAGACATATTTGGCTGGATAAAATCAACAAATAAATCAGACCTGGGCAGAGAAGAGCAGGAAAGGCAGGTAATTGCTTAAGGCTTGTATGATCTGCTCTCAATTAAGAAGACTTTCTACAGTTTCCCAAATATGTGACTTCTGAGATCACATGTTTTTTCCACTTCAAAAAGAAATAAAGTTTTTGCCTGGTGATCCTGCCCTTTTGGAAGTGTAATCAATTTGAATACTGTTGCTTTATGCATCAAAATTAAGGGATAAGTGACAGAAGAAAAGGAGGAGTGTCCCAGAGTAGCTCCTGTCAGTCTCTACCACTGCTGAGAGGCAACAGAAGAGAACTTCAGATCCAAGTGGCAATGGTGCATATTGATTTTTGTGGACATGCCCTGCTAACTGCCAAGGTCTGTGTTCCTTTTTTTAGCAGCTTAGATGGCTTTTACCAAGCATAAATATAGACTGCACAAATAGTGAGAAGCTATTTTTGAATATTTTGGTCACTGCTAAATACAGAATTGCTAATCCAGGCATTCAGAAGTCATGATTCAGGTCCCCGGAATGAGAAGGCAGGCCTAAGTATATGTAAATCCTTTTTTATTTTCACTCTGTTTTGCGTACTAAAACTTCAGAATATTTCTGGATCAAGTCTTCAAGCACTGTTCTTCAAAATTGAAGACAACAATTTAATCTGAGTTTGTGTTTGCCTCTAATTCACATGGTTCCTGGAGCTGTGACTTTAAAAAAAATTATTCCTAATTCTTTGAGGCAAAAGAATTTCTTTGCTTATCTGCCTAAGTGCCTGCTATAACAGTAGCTGAAATCTCTTTAATCAAAAATGGAAATGTCAGCAGTGAACAGAGAGAGCAGCAGAGGACCGAGGCACCATTCATCTCCCACCTTGCTGTGCCTGCACAAATTTGATGCAAGGGGAGCACAGTGCCTGCTCTGTGCAGGGCTGGCAGTCAACCCAAACAGCAGCAACCTTCTGAGTGAGGCACTTGCTCATAGAGCACAAACACATCATCAGTGTCACACAGCACACAAATACTGTGGCACAAATGTCAAATGCTCTGAGGAATTCTTACAACAGGAATTAGCATGAACTTGTTTGGTGAATGTTTTCTACAAGTATTTCCAATTTGTGACGCATTTGGGAGGGTTTTTTTTTTGGTTTTGCAATTTTAAAAGCAGTTCATAAGCAGAACATGGGTCTAACTTTGTCCAGTGAAATGAAAATAATATATTGCTTGTTCAGTTGTAACCTTAAGCCAAATATGTTTTAGTACATCCTCAGCTGTTACTCCCCAGCAAATTTTAAACTTGGCCAATGTTGCTACTGCCTGACACTTCCTGCAAGAATGGTTTATTGTCTTCCTTCCCTTGAAATGACCCATTTTTAAGCAATCAGTGTCACAAGAGCTGGTGACTCTCTCATGTGTAAGAGCCCTTGCAAATATATTTTTGTGTACAAAGTACCCTTCATTCACTATTGTATTTTTCCTGGAAACACCTCGAAACCATATTCATACATGGGGAATATATTGGCCTTTTTAACAGTGCAGATTAGCAAATTTCTCTTCTATAAAATACTTTCAGCATTCTTTCCTACTGCAAACTGGTCTTTGCTGAAAATTAACAAATTTGTCCTAGCACCATAATATCGATTATTGGTTCAGTAGTCATCAAATACCTGTTCTAATTTCTGCTTGCTCTTGTGCACTCCATGTTTTGCTTTACAGGGGCATCCTTTCGCCTAAATAAATTCACCAAATGCATTTCTGTAAAAATAATGCCAGGTTATTTTTGTCTGCAGCTCTCAATGATGGTTGCGTGTCTCTTTAACACTTCCTCCTGCATAAAAGCTTCAGAGTTTGCTTGATACCTTTGAGGAAACAAATAGTCTGACAGGGAAGGGCAAGGGCAGGGCTTGCATCACCCTGACCCGTTCCTGCTTGTTGAGCCAGCTCAACAGCCCAAGTCAGAGGTTACACCTTCCCTAAACAGGTGGAACTTGAATGCTCCTCTAAGTGTACTAGACAGCTGGGATGGAAGAACCAGCGTCCCTGAACAATTTCTTCTGGACTTTCTTCTTGTGGCTGAGCGCTGATGTCCAGCCAGAAGCAGAGCCCTTCCTCGCCCCTCCGTGTGTGCCCTGCCCTTGCAGACCCCACCCAGCTTGTGGCCTGGGTGTGACTGACCCCACAGACCCCTGGAAGTCAGCTCAGCGTGGGCCACGCACTCTGCCACACCCGGGGGGGTAGGGATGGAGCAATTGTGCAAAGGACAGACCAGCAGAAGCCCCGCAGTGCAATTCCCCTCGGGCTCCTGGCAGGTCAGCACTCCCCAGACCAGGAGCAGGGCAACCTGCAGCAAACATGAGCTGGCCCAGGACAAGCCTGGCCTTCTGCTGCAACTTCACCCTTCTGCAAAACCACGGGGATTTCTTGCCCAGTCACTGCTGAATTTGCAGCTCTTTGATTTTGCCACTGTTCTATTTAAGCTTTAGCCTTACCAAATGCAGATTAAATGCATACCTACCTACCCTTGCAAAGGTGTTTGCAGATACTAAACATTGCATTTACCCCTGTGCTTTTCCGTTTTACACAGAAAATGCAAAACAGACCAGCTTGGTTTAAAAACCTTGAACTAGATTGAAATTGTTAGTATTAATTATCTTACATGGATGGAGGCTAGGGGGTTGGAAAAATTTCTAATCTAGTATTTTAGGAAATATGAACCTTGAACATCAAGGGTTGCTGGTGGCACTAAAAAGTAGATGTATGCTTTTTCTTATAGCAAAGAATTTGGGTACTGCTCTGATAATATATTTGGCTGATGGGATGCATGCAGCTGGACAAGCATTCAACAGCTAAACCGTGCAGCCTGTTCCTCAGGGAGCCCCTTGCCCTTGGCAAAGAATAAAAAGATGCATCTTCCTGGCACTGAAACTGGGACTTTGTTTATTGACAAGAATAAACCTTTTTTCTACTTGGAAGCACAATAAATGACACTTTCACAGTAAGCTAATGATGGGTGTCTATAATGTATGGGAGTAGCAGCTCTATTATTGATGTAGTTATACTGGTAAAAAATGCACACATTATTATAGTGTTATATTGCAATGGGAAGAGATTCAATTATGCTCATAAGCAATGCTGGAGTTGTATTCATAGGTCTGCCAGTTTTCCCCACTATAAATACACCAAGAAAACCTTTTTCAGCTTGTCAGATTGCACAGAAATAGAGATCACTCTCAAGGAAAATGCTTTGGAACAAAGTGCCATGTAATCCAAGCATGTGGAAGCTGAAAAAAATCCAGCAATACGCAGAGGTGAGAAGCATGGTTCATAAAGGCATCATAATAAATTACATAATCTAAACATCAATTAGTTATTTTTAAGGCAGACTTCTTCCTTTGAAAAAAAAATCAGTCATACTCAGTGCAAGAAACCATTTTTAAATGAATACTTAATCCAGGTTAACATAAGGCTCAAGTTACACCAGAATGGCAATACCTACAACATCCTTTTGTTTCTGATATTCCATCCTTTCTATATCTGTTGGATATAACTATGATTACTAGCAGAACCTACCACTAAATATCACACTTACATGTGACCTGTCATGGCTGTAATTGTATTTAATACATATTTCTTAAATATGCCCCCATATTCTATGACAGAAATATTACATTTCTAAATTAAAATGAAATTAAATGAAATAAAAATAAAATAAAATTTTAAAAAGGATGAAATATGTTACAAAAAGGCTATTAGAAAACCTAGCAGACTTGCTTTGTGAACATCAGATGGCTGATTCTTTATGACTCTGAGTACATGCACTGTACATTTAAATAGTAAGTTTCAGATTATTTTTATATGCCCACAGCCACATTTTCATAATCAGCCTCTAGGACTCTGATAGCCAATATGAGCACACACCTTTTAAACTGAACTTTCATATTTATGCACAAATACAAGGCTCCATGAATGTCAAGCTGGCAATCAGATTGACTTCTGGTTTGTGCTAAAAATTGCAAATTGTATAATGGGAAGAAGACTTGTCAGTTCACTTTTAGTTACCAAAATGCTGATGATCAAGTAGGAGAGATATTCAATGGTATGTTTAATAGGCTGTTTGCTTGTTACTGCTTTCTCAGGCAAAAATATTTTAAATTCAAATAAAGATCATTTGACAGTTCACAGGAAACAAGACTCTGTGATGATGTGACACCTACAGCTTGCAACTTTCTAGGACACTCATACTCACTGCATTACATCAGAGTAATTCTGATAGCTCTGCCCTTATTCTTTTTAGACAAGTGATGAGGCAGGCAAAACATCACTTTCTGAAGTCTATCTGAGCTAGTTACTTCAGGGAGAGAGATCCACTCACAGTTAAATCCTCTTACTCAACACCGTGGTAGGCAGGCTGTTATGGATACAACAAGGAGATCTGGAATAGCTGCCATAAACATAGCACGAAATGTAACTCTGAAAAATAATGGTAATATAAATAGATCTTATGTACTTGCCACTCTAAACATGCTTACAGGGTATTTTCAAATACAGGTAGTGTGATAATTAAAATATATCTGAAAGCACAGCTGAGGTACATAGCCATGAATAGGGGATAGCACAGAGCCATTCATCTTCTGGTTGGGCAAACCTCACTGAGGGAGAACAACTGCTGAAGTCAGAGGAGTCTAAGATTTTCAGAATCTGGCCTTGTACAAATGATTATGGGTGTCACATTCACTTTTTGCAGAGTAGTAAAGCTGACCACATCCAAATAATGACATGGTTGGTTTATTTGACATGTAAAATGCAATGGTATATAATTTATACAATTTGAATATCAGGATTCTGTATCACTTAAAATACAAAAGCATGGTTAATGTAAATTGTTTTTTAGAAGTTTCTTAAAACAATCCATGTGGTTCAAATATAAAATAATTTTTTTAAAAAAGGCAGTATCATCGGTCTTGCTGTAAAACCTCATCAGTAGGAAATGGCACAACTTTGGAAAGGAAGATGCTCACAAAGCTGTGATTATACCTACATATTTGGTATTGCACACGTTCTTCTAACAGAAAGTTACAATTTAGTAGGCAAAAGTGGCTTCTTAACAGCATTGTGAATGATATATTTTAGAATAACTTCATTCTTACCAGCAATAGTTCTTTATTAAAAATTCATTAATGTAAAATCACCATAATTCATAACAAAATTATAAATAATACCAAAAGCCTTTGGTGCTGTGTGCTTTTAAATAGTTGTGTTTCCTAGGGAACTTTCTGTTTAAGAGATTGCTTGTAATTCAAAAGTATTTATGAGATCAGCCACAGAATGGCTGAGGTGGATGGGTTCCTCTGGAGATCCCCACAGCTCAACCCTCTGCTTAAAGCAGGGTAAGCAGGAGCAGGTTCCTCAGGGTCACAACCAGTCAGGGTTTGAATGCCTCTAAGGATGGTGATTCCACAACCTCTCTGAGCAACCCATGCCATTGTTTGACCACTCTCATGACAAGGAAAGTTTTTCTTAAGTTTAAACAGAATTTTTCATGGTTTATCCACTGCTTCTTGTCCTTTCACAGGACACCACTGGGAAGAGCCTGGCTCCATCATCTTTCCTCTGCCCCATCAAGTATTTATACACATTGGTAAGATCCTTCCTGAGCCTTCTCTTCTCCAGGGTTAACATTTCCAGTTCCTCTCCGTAGATCTCAGATGTCCCATACCCTTCACTATCTTTATGGTCCTTTGCTGGTCTCTTTCCAGCATGTCCCTATCTCTTTTGTGATGGGGAGCCCAGAACCAGGCTGTCATCTGGGGGTGTTTAATGAATGTACAAATATAAATTTTAATGCAAAAGTTTTAACTGAAATGCTATTCTTGAAATTTGAAATCCAGGTAAGAATAGCAATGCTATTCTTCTATTAACCCTAACTGTACATTTAGAAATATTGTATGTATTAGAGTCCTATTCCATAGCTTACAGAATACATAACTTCTCATTCTCTGAGTCGTCATCTCTGCCTAATGAAGACCATGACTGCCTCAGACAGATGGGCTATAGCCCAAATGTCCATCTAAAGAGTTGGAAGATTGATACTTCTATGATCTCATCTCAGGCAGGTTACAGCTATGCAATGTGATAGTTTTGCAACTGATCCACACTGAATGCTTCCGACAGGTGAGCAAGCACACTCTGGTCAGGAGTCCTTCTCCAATACTATGAATGAATAATGTGTGCTTGCCCTGTTGAAAACTGGCTGCTGAATCTGCAGATCAGCATTTTTCTCCTAGCTCAGCGTGCCACAACATCCATGCATTGGAAAGCTGGAGTCTTTTACCCAAGTTTAGTCTGTTTTATGTTAGTGCCTCAATGCCTAGGCCAAGTAGTAGGGCTAACTGACTTCTATCTCTGCTGAGATTAAGGGTGAAAGAAATTTCTCTCCCTGACTTCACAGTATCCATGGATAAACAGCAGAAGTAGGGCTCAAACATGCCATGGAATTCAGCCTGCAAGAGAGGAGGAACCAAGCAATTACAGATTCTCAGCCTCAACAAGGTCATCCTGTTCTCAACCAACACATTATCTCATTCTATTATCCATGGACATGAATAAAAACTAACAAAATTTTGACCCCTTTGTATTTCTGATTATCACCACCGCTGAAGAACAACCTCAGTGGAATTGATAGGCTTTGGACTGATATTTAGAATTAAAATAGCTAGTCCTGAATTTATCAATGCCCATTGTATCCTGACAGTCATAGTGAAATCCAGCCAAAGATGTTGATAGAAACCATCTTTTAAACAAACAGCTCATCAGAAAATGTCACATGGATCTCAGCTCCCTAACACAAAGGTCATAATCTGGATTCCTCAGCTGGCTGTAGCTGGAAAGACTGCTGTGCCAGGAGAGCATATGAGCTCACATCATTCCACAGTTATTTCTAGTGCTGTGTGCTATGTCTCCTAGCATGGATATGCCTTAAAATAAGCATCAATTCCTGTGAGGAAGAGGAAATGCAAATCAGTTGTAGAAATAATGATAGGGGCCAATAAGATTCAAATGAGAATAAAAAACTCTGAATGCATTGAAATAATGTCAAATGGCAGGTGATTACCTCTTTATAGTGTTTTATACTGTAGGAACTGTATTTAGAAGTATTTAGAAGGATGAAGATAGTTACCTTAACAATGGGGGAACAGCTTTTTTAAGTAATGAAATGGACAGAAATGAAAAAATAAAACCTGAGGCACTGCAGAATGGGACACAACTGGGACTTGTAGAATAAGATAACTATTTTACTGTGCTCGATTTAGGAGGTATTTGCAACAAACCGGGAATATCTTAATTCCTATTGATGTTCACCAGAACCGAGCCATCGACAGAATTATGCCACAAAACTCACCTTGTGAAGTTGTGGGGATAAAATCATTCCAGGTGATTCAGAGCAAAAGGAGGAAATGAATCCTATAAACATTTATATGTATGAGTAACTGTTCTCCCAGGGTTGTCCCACTGATTTAAGTATGCCTATTATATAAGTGAACTGATGTGTATGTAAGTGTTTGCAGGGATTAACATTCAATGAAAATTAACATTTTCTCATGGCTGCTTATAACTCCATCCAGCTGATAGAACTGCCAGGAACTGTTGGGGTAAAGGAGTATGAAAGCCACACTGCTTTTCTGTGATTACTCTCACTTATAAAGAGCTGTTGGAAGGAGGAGACATGGACAGCTCCTGTCTTCCTAGACAGGGAAATTTGTTACAAATCTCACAGTTGTTTTCTGATGGGATGATGCAGCTGCTGTAAGGCAGACTTAGAAAGAGTCTCAGCTGCACAACCAGATATTTTAAAAGATATAGTCTGGAACTTTCTTTTTTTTTTTTTTGTGCTTTCTGGGATGATGGAAATAAGAAGCATCACTTTCTAAATTTTGGTGTAAGCAACTAATCAAACTTGCAAGATGCTTGAAAACATATTGAAAGAGTTGTGTGCAAAAATGCACTAAATTGCATTGTCAGGCACACACAGAAGACACATGGAGATGCTCTGGGCCTACAAATATGGCCTCAAAGAACTGGCCCCAGTTCTTCAGTGGAGCTTCTTTGAACATGAAATTAATGTAGTGAACACAAATGCAGACAAGCATTTGGTCTTGTTTATAAATGCCCCATGGCTGCTCATTGAGTATGTCTATTATACAGCTGGGGAGAGAATTAAAATATGATTTAGCAGGAGCCAAACTAGCTTTAAGCAAGCTTACTCTGTTGATGATAGTGAAGTTCAAGTAGCACTGAGTTCAGTGCAGCTCATTTTCACAGGTCCAAAGTCAGTTCTTGGGAAGACATAAACTCCTGTAGCCAGACGGTTATACACGTGTCAGCATTTTCAGTTTCAGATCATTTCTGTGTCCAGTGCCTTGGTATCTCTGGATAGCAGCCAGTGGGTTCAGCTACGCCCATCTCTACAGACACTAAGCCCAAAGACCAGCTTGACACATTAAGAGCATACAGCTTTAAGCACAACTGGAATTTGTACTTCTCTCATATGGGTCATGCCATTTTAATCATGGCACAGGCAGTGCTATGTAGAATTGCTTTTTAGGAGAGGAAGTACCCAAAAGAATAATTCCCAGTTGAAGTGATAAAACAATAATCCCAGGAATGTCTCTGACCTCATGCTACTCTTACTAACAAATACTCCTTTAATAGTGGTGAATTAATGGTATGGAGCTCTGTGCAATCCGACATGCAGCCTGTGAGATGACAGCGTTCAGACAGAAATATTCCACCTCCATCAAGTTAGCTGGCTCCTGTTATAGCAGGGGAGTTAAACCCTGCTGCTGAACAAGCTTTGGCAGCTATCATGCCAGCTTCCCAAGTGAATGAATCACAGTGGAAACGGGTGATTGAACACGGGTATATACAGTGTGACTCCTTAATTTCTTTCAGCTTCACACTTCAAATCAGCTGTAGCAAAGCTCAGATTAGGTGACACTGAGAACTGACTTCGGTTTCTTTCAATGCCACCCCCAACCTGATCTTCTGTGAGAACAACAAAATTGTAGATGGAGGAATCTGCATATGTCCAGGTAGAAATACATCTTGGTATTTTATTTGGACTCTGGAGTTGCTAGTTGCAATGTTTACATAAGAAATGGTGTCAGGTTGTGTTCTAGATGTTAAATGGAGGTAATGTTCATGTTTTACTCTTCATTGCATTGCAGAAGAGCATTTCTAATCTATGACCAAGAAAAAATGATTATTTTATCTTCAGCACATTTTACTAGATCTAGACTAACTATAGCAGGCTGCTTTCCAATGTCTAATTAACTTTGCTTTTACTTTTAAATAGCTTTTATTAGAATTAAAATAAATAACTTATTGGAAGGAAAAACTAATTGTACAAAGCTGGTTTTGCCAAGAATTTGGTTTTTTTGCATGCAGTTCATACAGTGAAGAACAATCTGATTACTAGATTTCATTAACTGACTTTTAAAAACCCCCAAAACCAAGTTGTGCCTTACTCTGTGCAACATTCATAATGTGAAAAAAAAGTTTGGAAGTTTGGCCTTGTGACAGGTATCAGGAGAAAAATTCTCAAACATATTCTTATAACATATTTATTTACCTACAGGGACCAAATCTTTCTTTATCTTCACTAGCATTTTTTGTATATAAAAAAATAACTGGAGAAATGGCAAAAGCACAGCTGCATGTACAATTGTGTCTGATACCTGTGATGAAATGAAGAAGAAAGAATAACAGAATATTTGCCCCAGGAATAGATAGAAATTTCAAGGGTAGTTGCAATATAAATTTTAAAATGCTATTTTTGTTATTAGGATGCTATTGCCATCTCAAATTTCTCTTGCAAGTTTTAGGACTGCTACTGTAATAAAAGGCATGTTGCTAGAACAAAAAGCAATTCCTTAGCAGTTGCAGCATCTGCTAAATTATAAAGCCAGATGTTTTCTGAGAAAAAGAAGAAAACTAATTCTAAAGCTTCAGAAAATAGAAGTTAAACTGAAATAAGTTTGTCTGTTTTGACAGTTACCTGTTTCCTGGGGTTTTTTTTTAACCTAGAATTTTGGGGTCATGATTTTGCCACATCAGACAATAAAATCCATTCCTAATATTTTAACTCAATTTTCTTACAGACAGATGCTACTTATTGTGATATATATTTAATATTGCGCCTTCTTCTGTTCCAGTAGTAGAATCAGAGTGAACAATTTCATTTATCAATTTTCATGCACCTATGAAATACTGATATGTTTAGACTCAGAAACTGGCAGTCAGGGAGTCTTTGAAATATGATGATATTCCTTAAAAGAAGCCAAAAATAATGAAAAGAATTTTTTTATATATATAATTTTTAAGACCTCTGTAATGCCTTGAATTTTTTTCTTTGATAAATATTATCTCTATACAGGCTCTGAGACTCTTATGTCATCTGCTGTTTCCTGTACTATCAGCTCCAGATATTTCTGCATCTCTTAACTTCTTCCCAAGTTCTCTGTAAGGCCATTCACAAACATCTCCTCATAAAATCTGCTTGATGCTGGGAGCTGTGTTGCTCTCTATAGTCTATTGCAGATAAAGAAGCATCACTCTATCAAACTTACAGCCTTGCTTTGCTTGGTCAGTATCTGTAGCTCTAGGATATTTTCTGTGATATACCACAAGAATGTGATGCAACCCAATATGCTGGGTTGCCCTAAAGGGAAAGGGTAAAACGCATGCAGGGAAGATTTTTCTGGACCACCTTGCTTAAGAGGCTGCAGTGAACCCCAGTTTATTTCAGTAAAGTATCTTAATATTTACAGAAAGTAGTGGCAGTGGTCAGTCCCTGCTTCTTCCTTTGCCAAGGGCCCTTGGAATGTCTCCACTTCCATCCCATCATGCCATCACATCTATGGCAAAATGCAGTATCAGATTTTTTTTCCTAGTTAATGAAAACTGTGCTTCTAACATACCACTGCACTGATTGTTTTGATAGAAGTAAAGAAGTTGAAATATTTTGCCATGATTGCTAAATACGTCTCTGCCCTGCAAACAGCTGCAGAGATGGTGTGAGACAATGATCCCTAACTGAAAAGGATGTTAAAATTTAATCAGTAACATTGACCCTTTGTTATTTGCGATCATACTAAAACCACATGCAGACTGTGAAGTAAACAGCTTTACCTTAGATAATGTATGTTTTTATGGAGATGACAACTAATTTATTAGGTTAGCACTTCAGAATTTTTGACCTTGACTTCCTTCTGCTATGGTTTCTAAATTTTGTTCACCATGAAAGATTAGTGGGAATGTATTGTGTGTATCCCCAGTTGGAGCTGCTTTATGGTTTTGAGCTCAAGTACTCAAGCAAAAGTCTTTAACATGCTAAACACTGCATTTTCCCACTACATGAGGTATCTTAACTAGTAATTCTCGACATAAATGCTGAATGTTTTGATGTTTAAATGTCATGATCATCAGAGTCATGGTGATTGAGGTTTCTTTCTTGACCTACAGAAAACAGTCTGTAGGTCTAAGTGGCTTCCGGCATAATGTTATTTATCTGGTCCTGGGTTTTAAAGCATTCATTTATTAAGATGATAAACAGTAGATGTTATTAAATGGTACAGTAGAAGTATATTCTGCATTTCAGCTTTAAAAAAAATCTTTTATTTCAGAGGGCCTGTTGAATTTGCTTCCTAAACTTTGACAGAGAGGTGGACAACTTTATTTCATGAACAGTGACTTTACAACTGAATTTCGGTATCAGACTAGAATGGTACAAATTTCTTGTACGAGTAATGAAGGAACTGGTGCATAAATGCAGGATCTAGAACTGATTCCAGTCCAAGCTCAAATTTCACCCATCAGAAATACTGCATGTGCTTTGTGTACACATTACTGATGCCGGGGTTTGCTGCTGTGCTTCCAGTCCTGTATCACAGAAGATGAGGCTCCCTCTCACCGACCCAAACAATTGAACAACCCATGGCACTTTTCTGCCTTTGAAGGGTGTTAACATTGATACTGATATTCCTGTCAACCTACAGTTCATGAAATTACATTTTTCCTCCCCGTATTTCCAGATGGATATTATGGCTCCAGTTCTTCGTCCAAGGCTGATAACCAGTGCTGCTGGAGGGTTTAAAAAGTCCAGGTTCATAAATTGAAACAAGTTACTCTGTCAGCAGCAGAGTATAAAAGATGATGGATCATTCTTCCATGCACGCCCTCAAAGGAGACCTCAAGGGTCTTTCAGGCCTTCCACCTCCTTGGATCCGGCCGTGGTCGCTCCAGCCTCGGCAGGCGCTGGACATGGGGCCAGCACGGGCGCGGGGAGCTGGCCCCTGCTGAGGGAAACCATCTTCCTCTCAGCAGTTTTGTTTTCCTTCCATCTCTGTCTGCCGGCGGTGAGGGAACGAGCAGCAGCTGCAGGGCCCGCGGCCGCAGGTAGCGCCTGACGGCTCCGCCGCGGGGGCACGGAGGGGGCGGCTGCGCCCGCCGCGCCCCCATCA
>VZRO01008335.1:582799-657555 GCA_013397915.1 Daphoenositta chrysoptera | reverse complement strand
GTGTCGGGGCTCTGCCGAGCCCGGCTCCCGGGGTCGGGCCGGCGGTGCGGGGGCTGCCGAGAGCGGGAGCAGCAGCTGGAGCCCGCGGGGGGCTGACCGAGCGTGACCTGTGCTCCCCGGCTGGTGAGCTGCGGCCATAAAAGCGCTGCCCTCTGGAAGGGTGGCTCGTGTTCGTAGCAGCCGCGATTAAAATCGGGCTCTCCCTGGCGTGCCGGTAGAACAGCAGGGTCACGGAGTATCGCTGCTGGCAGCGTTGCAGTCGATAGTTGTAAGAAGACGGAGTTAAAAAAAAAAAAAAAAAAAAAAAAAAGCGTTCACAAGGAAGTGTTGTGATGCTTCAAAGCTTTCTGCAACTGCTGTCGCCTCCTGAATATGCTGACCTGCAGATTGGCTTTTTGCAAGTCTCCATCTGTGCCCTGCTGAGAGATGGGGATGCAAATTACTTTATGGTTTAGTGTTTCCAGCTGGCTGTAGAAGTATTGCATAAGTCCAAGTTATTAATTCCGTGGCAATTATTTCTCATTTTAAAATAACATCCTGTTGATGCACTTCACTTCTCACTAGGAGGCATTCAGGAAACGTTTTTAAAACGCTTGTGTGATCAATTGGTACTGTAAGGCAGTAGTCAGGTGCATTGTGTTCCAGGTGGGCTGTGCAAAAAATCTGCTGTCATGTTGCTGAGATTGTTCTTGAATATTGCGAGCTGCGGTTTTGTACTAATGGAATAAAAGGGAAATTGTGATGTGCTCCTGTTCGGGTCAAGGCTGTGGAGTTGAACAATGCCTTTGAGTTTGCATTAATGTGCATTAATAATTTGTTTTCCTGTCATGAGAATACCAAAATCAGAAGATATACAAAACTAATTAGATTTAACAGAAATATTACGAAATACAAATGCTATAGGGTAACTGAATT
Source organism: Daphoenositta chrysoptera (assembly GCA_013397915.1). NCBI lineage: Eukaryota > Metazoa > Chordata > Aves > Passeriformes > Daphoenositta > Daphoenositta chrysoptera. The sequence goes on along the minus strand of VZRO01008335.1, from coordinate 656,640 downwards.
AGTAAGGTTCTAAGTTCTTTTTCGAAGGACTCTTCAAAGACTGATACTGCAGGTTAAGCAGAAAATGATTTAGAATAAAGTTTGTACGACATCATGACCCTAAACCTGGGCTGTCTTCATGTACAAGAGTAATCTTCAGAGCCTGAATGGAAAACACCCAGGCATTTCCTGTGCAGGGCCATTTCTGACCTCTGCTGGATTCTGCTTATTACAGGACAGTTTATATGAGTCGGATGTGGGTGTGGATAATGTGGTGACAACTTCACCCAGCAAATGAAAATTGAATTAGTTATTTCAGAGGGAGCTGGTGGGTGGGAAGGGGATGTCTCAAAACAATTAGGTAGCCTTAATTTGTGTAGGATAATACTACATCCACTGTGATTCACTTCTGTGTGTACTTTGTGTCCCAACTTCACACCTGCTTTAGAGCACAACTGCTTCTCTGGCTTTATGCAGCACCTGCTTTTACTTAAATGTAATCCAAGTAAAGTATCTGAAGCTTTTTCAAACATGATTACTGTTGATTTAAATTTTGGAGTCATCATTAGGTGTTTATTCTGGGGGCTGTGAGGTCAGAATCTTGTTGAAATCAGTTTATTTTGCCCAGGCTTGGGCAATTGAAACCCATTTGATGGCAGATAGTTTTTAATCCTGTTTGTAGAGTATGAATGTGTTCTTATGATAATGAGTTCTGGCTAGTGCTAAAGTGCATTGCTATAATGCATTCTCTTAAAGTTAACTTTAGTTCTGATGGAGAAGTATTCAGTCATTCTGAATTAACAATACACCTATACATTTGATAAATAAAAAAGCTTATTGATTTGTTGTTTTGAGACTGCCTCGTGTGAGAAATCTGCTTGTCTTTGTGTGAGGATTCTCTGTCTTGTTAGACTCTAAATGCAATGGTACATTTTGTAAACTGAAGGCAAGCATAAATGTATTTATGGCTTTTTTTGCATTACACAAACCTTGGTCAAAAGCATTTGATTGGGAATCCCTCTCCAAAAGCACACAGTTTTTCCCAGGCCTTCTTTTCTTTCTTGAAACGCACTTTGGGGTGGGGAGAGAGAGGAGGCAGCTCTAAACTGAAAAATGCACAGGGAGCCTACAAGCAGATGTTGATTTTGAGAGAGAATTGCACTTTGACCCTGGATAGCATGCTGTGGTTATGGATAAGTGAAAAGATACTACTGAAAAGTTTTGTGAAGAATTCACATCTAAGTATCAATCCTTTTAACAAAACAAGTGGAAAGTTTTCAAGATAAGATGTTTTGACTTAGGTAATTTAGAATGCTAATTAAAACAGATGCGTTTGGTGCTTCTTGATTATTGCCCATAGGCTTTAAATTTCTCAAGCCAAATTTTAGGCGTTCTCCAGAATTTTCTGGCACAAAATGCACTATAGAGAAAAATGAGGCCTTAAGCATTTCCTTTGTTGGGACTTTGTCCTTTGTCTGGGGGCACTGCAAAGGCACGAAGAGCCGTAGGACTGCCGTAACTTGTCTTGATTGCTTGTAGCCCTCTTGTCTCCTGGCATACATCCAGTGCAAAGGGTGAAGGAAGGACCAAGGCTGTGAATAAAATGGGACAGAATTGTGAATTATGGGGAGGCTTCCTCCTTGCTGGGGAACTTTTCAGTAGTCTGTCTATCAGATTTGTTGTCTGTAGGATGACAATGAATTGGGCTGTCAGTCTGCAGTATCTGTGGTTTGGGGGAAGCCTGAGGTTATGTTATGAATTGTGCTCAACATATTTTCCTGCTTGCCAAACTATCTGTATGGCTGATAGTATATGAGCAATGAAAGAGTTTAAAATTATTTTATTAACTTAAGATCACAGCTTCAGTGGGAAAAATTATTTAAGTATATAGAGCTTTGCCATAGTTTTTTTTCCCCCCATGCATTTACATGAGGTAAGATGTAATCTCTATTCTACATGTATTGCATTTTCTTGTTTACATGTACAAGATTGGGATGAATGACTGATTGCTCCACCTACGCACAAACACACATGAAGTGCTGGTTGAGATGTCTTTGGCATTTGTAGCAGTAAGGATTAGTCTGTGTTGTGTGGCTGCTTGGGTTGTTTTTGTGTCTGTTAATTAGTGCTGTCTGTGTCAAGGTTGGTTTTACTATTATGTAAGCTAGTGATATTGACCTTTGTGGAATGCAAACCGTGCTGTGATGAAAACAAATCTGCCGAATTTAAAGGAAAGCATAAGGGATATGCAGTAATTCTTGCTTCAGGGAGCTAATTAGGATTTTTAGAGCCTTACAAAGATTTGGCTTCCATGACAACCACATTTCTTAAATTATGTACAAACCATTCTTTTAAACTGCATCTAAAATACATTTAGAAGACAATTTTTCATACTGCTAGTCAATAGTGTATTGACCTGTCAGTGCAGGAATCTCAGCTCTTTCCTTCAGTGGCGTGGTTGGATTTGCTGTTGCCTACAACATTTATGTTTGCAGGACTGTTACTTTCTTTCAGTTTTATTCTTCTCTCAAATGTTAACTGCGCTGATGCTATGTTTAGTGTGTTGTTTATTAACTAAATAAATTTTGAATTTTTAAAAATAACTTAGAAGCTTATTTACTTAAAGAGTTGGTGATGGTGCCATGCCCACTCTTGGCTTATTGCAAATGTAAAGCCAAATGAGAATGTTTGTTTGTTTTTAACATCTGAATTTGAGTGTTACTGGGTTGACAAATGTTCACTCGTGTCCAGTCCAAGAACCCTGTGTGTAAAGTCACATTAATTTGCCATGGAACCCGATCAGGTTTATTCTGGAGCCAGACAAGATGGGATGTAATTATTCTCCTGATGAATGTCTCCTGCTGTCTTAGGGTAGAAGGAGGAAGTTTGTTCTGTTCCTTCTGTGTCCTGCTGATATTCAGTGGTATTGAGTGTCACTTGTTGTGGCTTTTTTTGCTATAAACGTGTGGTTTATTCTGCCCTCGGCTTATGTGTGCTGCTGCTTTACTTGCTGTTGCTTTTCCTGAGAGCAGTATTTGTAAAGGTGTTACCATTTTGGCTGTAGAACACCATGCAGTAAGTGATAACAAGGCCACAGTTACTCATGCCTCTATTACTTCTTGGCCTCACTGTAGAACTCTCCATGGGCATGACCACTGAGCTTTTGGGATGCTCCAAGTAGTGCAGAGTACTGAAGTCCCAGTGCATTGCACAGATTTTCCAAAGGTCACAGACAAGAAGTCCAGCATGCAGTGCTTAGACACCAGCTGCCACTGAAAACCTATTTAACTTTCAATACTTCACCTTCAGGGTTCTGGTAGACTTTGACTTTATCTAAATGACGAACTGAAACTTTGGGATCATAACCAGTTGTTAGCTTTTTCTTATCTAGGAATGGAACTTTCTGCCAGAAGAATAGAGTGTGTGTGGGAGAGTGGGGGAAGAATGGCTGTTACAGATGTTTTTATCTTTTATCACAGGTCTGTGCATTTCCCAGTTTATCACTTTTATATACGATATATTTATAGTTGAACCTAGCAGCCTAAAAATCTTCTATAATACCTCGTTTCCCAGTAGAATGTAACGTTTTTTGGCGTAGCTTAAATTTTCCAGAAAACCCATGCAGAGGTATTAGTACAGATTTTTCATAAATAGTTCTTAATTAAATACACTTTACTCTTTTGGTGTGTGGCTTGAGACCTTGGGATCTGATCTGTGCAAGTGCCAAGAGCTTAATTGCAGCACTTACCCTTTGGATTGCTACTGTGCTATGTAGTGCTCAAACATCATTAGTGAGGAAAACATATTTCAGAGATTCTTATTTTAAAAAAATCAGTTTAAATTCCCAAATATGAGCTAGGATATAGCTGAGGTTGAAAAAGTATCACTAATGAAGAAGCATGGGGACTGAAATCAAGGAATATTTTAACATCAGTTGTTCAGTGAAGAGAGCTGGATACTAACTGTGCTGGGTGAAGCTCTCTTAGCTCCTGTTTCTGCAGTTCTAACCTTTGATCCATTTGCAGCCTCACTTGGCAGGCTTAAACATGGATGTGGAAACCTAACAAACCCATCAACATTTTCACACTTTATTACACGTTATAGAGCAAGGGTAGAATTAATTAGGTTTTATTTTCTTTTGAAATAAAATACGGCATAGTTTTAATCAAATAATCTGTTGGGGGCAAGCTCAGAGATGAATCTACTGTAAATGCTGTTACATCATAATTCAAATTTGTATGAAAAGTTATAGTAATCCAAGATGGAAAAATTAGTTAAGCTTTCTCTGTTTTCAAATTTCAAAAAGAAGAACAGAAAGTTCTGAGTATTTTTTTTTTTCTGAGATGAGAACATGAAGAACTGCCAAAGCTTTTATAAGGGCTCTATTTTATTTATTTATTTATACTTATTTCTAGTTGGTTTAACTTGCAGAAGAAGAATTACTTCCTTAGATAATTTAAATATGACTCAGTAGTGCTTATCACTACTTGCTATAAAAAGATATGATGAATACTACTTTGCATTCTGCTTAATTTATTTTTGAATCACTGTTCGACAGTTTCTTCTTTTTGAGGTTTACTATGTTGTTCTAATCAGCCAAAAGGTGCTTCAATACCTCACCACTATTTAGTAGCTTTTGTTAGATTTTACTGTGATGTCATCTTTCTTTTGTAAGTATAATAAGCACATATAGAAGCTTCTGCCCAGGTATAGAGGAGAATTTTGGGAAAAGTGCTTAAGTAGTAGTAATTTGCAGAACTGACTCTGGTAGCTTTTCTGAGAAGCAGAAAATTCTGTTAAAATTTTTCTGTTAAACTAAAATTTGCTAGTAAGTACTTTAATGCTGTAAGGAAAGTTGTAATGCCTAGTCAGATGTGCTCGAGGTCTACTGTAGAAATGAAGTGGGTTCACCCTTGCTGGGTCCTTCTGTTCTAAGAGCTTAATTGAGAGTTACCAAGGAGGAAAAGTTGTCGCTGGGAATCAATTAAAGTTTAACAAAGTTTAATCAATTAAAGTCAACTTTTGTTGAGCTCAAATCTTTGCATTAGTCTTTTCCCCAGTAATGACTTCTATTTTTTTCCTTGGCGATTTCTGGAGAAATAGTGGTGGTTTTGTCACAGTGAAGCCTCGCTCCAAACCACTGTTTGTGTTGCAGCAGAAATACTTGCTTTATATTGCTCCCTCAGCTGATGTGGAATTTATTGTACTTGGTTCTTAACTGTTAGCAGGGCTGTTGCAGTGTAAACCTGTAGTTTGCAAGAGGTGGCACGGGTTTCATAGCAGCCTCGAGTGTCTGCATTTGTGCAGCCCTGATGACGCTCTGGGACACGAAAGAAGCACTCCAGAAACGAGTCCTTTGCAGTTCGCTGGCCAAGAGGAAAAGAGGCCTGGCTGTTTATCCTTTTCATATATATATGTTTCTAGGAATGACCATGGATTGGAGGATGAGGTTGCCACCTCTTCCATCCTCATTAGTCAACAGAACAGTCCATCAGACATTCTCCATCCAAGAGAAAAAATGTAAACAAAGGGTACAGTTCACAAAACATTACTATGTTTATAGAAAGTGTGTGAGAAACTTTATCAAAGAATGAACACATAGAAAAACTGCAGGAGACAGGGTAACACCCTGCTACAGGTTAGTGTTCAAAGATAAACAAGGTGTAAATAGTGAGCAAAGCAGGGCTTTTAAAGGGCTACTGTTAAGTCCTGACAATTCACTAATGAAGTTTTAGTGTTTCTGTCTTTATTTCTATGTTCACAAGCCCTTGTTCATAGGTTAATTCATAAAAAAGCTACTGGAATTATGTAATCAATCAGTTCTTGGTGGTCATACTGGTATTACCTTAAGCATCTTCCTGCCTAAGTATTTTGGTTTTATTGTTGCTGCAACTAAAAATCTGCATTAGTTTTGCAGCTGACTCAGCTAAAAGTTACTGTTCTCATCTCCTAACATCCATCTCTTGCCCTCCCTCAACTGGGAATGTCTGCCATACGAAACTTGCTAGTGTGACGTTGGGTAAATTTGGCTGCCTAATCATAATTAAAGTAGCTGAAGTTGGAAAAATCCTGCTAACAAAGGCATTCCAGCTAAGCTGGATTGTTTTGGCAGCACCAGTGAAGGACCGGGGTTGGTACTTTGTTATACCTGTGCATCTTGGGTGCTGGTGACTTCTGGCAAAGTGTCTGGAAAGCAGAAGGCACAGACGGTCATGTAAAATTACTTCATGTGCAGCCAGAAGAGAGTGACTGAGGGCACGATTTCACTTAACACTCAGCAGGTTGCCTTCTTCTCCCTGCCCTCTCTGCAAGAGAGGGTTCAGGTTCAGGAAGGGTGTAGTGAAGGAGCTTGGCTGTCGTGGGCTGTGGGGTTTTTGCTTGCGTGTGTTGGTCTGACAGGTAAGTGGTGCACCAAAAAATGAATGGGTTTTTTCACTGGCAGGTTGGTGACTGAGGTCACATGGTTGTTGCCTTCTGTGCAGAAGGGATGGCTAAAGGGTCAGGGATGTGCAACCTGGGAAGCAAAAGGTGCCCTGGAACAGGTTCCCCTTCTTGTGTCATCTTACTGTGACTGTAGTGTTGGTAATTTCTGAGGGTCTTTACTGTAAAAAGTTGTGGGAATAGCATTACATTTCATACTTGATTAAAGTTTTTTCTTGAATATTGCTTTCTTTTATGTGCTCTTACGAGTGTCTTACAAGTAAGCTGTTTTAATGCAAACTTAGATGCTGCAAGATTTGCATATATGGACATACTAGATGAAAGATGCAAGTGCTTTTCTGCATTTTGTGTCAGGATTAAATGGTAAAATTACTATCTGTTGTAAATAAATTCTTTGCGCTCCTTTGTTTCTGTCCAGGTATCAGCTTTTTTCCCCCAGTATGCTGGTTGCTTATTCCTAGGCTGCAGAGATAAATGATAACATATCCTGCCTTCTCCTGATTCCTCTGGGAGAAAAAAAATGTAGCTAGGTACAGCTGAATTTGAATCTGAATATTTCTTATAACTGAAATTGTTATGCTGGTACTGTATCTCCTTTAAAAAATAATTTTAAATACTTAGTAAATACAGACAAGCTCTAGATTTCTGCCTTAAAATGTTGTTTTAAGACAACAACTTGACAAAATGTTTTTGTTTCCTTACATTACCCGCAGGTATTATTTTTAAGATCTGTCTCCTTCAAACTTTCTTCTAATTTTAAGACAAGTTTTAATTTTTTTTCCCATTCATTTTAGCCTTTACATTGGTGTGCCTTACATATTATCTGCTTTTATCATTAGAGAAATCAATGAAAGGTTGAATGTGACCCTCATAAATAAATTTATGTCTTAGCTTTCAGAAGAGCTGGGAAATGGATGCATGTAACTGGACAGGATTAGTTATCTGCTGTAGAAAGAAAAAATAGTGAAGATATAAGGGTGATCATAGGAATACACAAACTGAGGTAGAGTAACCTGCTTGAAAAGCAGAAATTAAAGGAGTTAGCAGTCTTGCTTTTTAGTTGCCAACTGAAGGAAGAGTTGCAAAGGGAACAGGTAATTTAGAGAAGAATGTTTTTATTTTGTTCTTCCTCCCTGCTACTTTTTTTTTTTATACAGTTTTCATGCCAGAAGAAATGGTACTCTGAAGTTCCCCTTTTCCAGTATAAGAGTGCTGTTGGATGATTTTCTGCCAGGCTTTTTTGTCAAGTTAAGTTATCCAGATGTCTCTTTTCTAGAGTTATGTCTATAAGATCCATGTGAGCTAAAAACTTGAAACACCAAAGCTTTTGTTACTGCTATCCCTCCCAGCTTAAAGTTGCTTTCAGATCTTTTTGTTATATTGGTGGGATGTGGCCTATGTCCTCTCTAAAATTTGTTAAAACTACAGGTAACATATATTCCTTCCAGTTCGTTATCCATAACCATGGATATTCATTTGCCGAGAAGGAATTTTCCAAAAGTAACAGGTTTTTTTCTCAGGAGGAAGCTGATCCAGGCCTTAATAGAGATGTGGTACTTTTTGCAAGTCTTAATTGCATTTGCTGTACATAATTTGAAGACTTTTCTGTTTGTGTAAAATTTTTACACTAGTACTTTAAGGAGGACTATATCTGCAATTTGCCTTTGTGACAGTGATGCTTGCTCAGAAAAACCCCCCAAACTTGGTACTTTTCTATAGCTTACCTAAATTATACTTAGGATAACAAATTACAAAACCAGACATATTCTTAGTTTCAAGTTGAATTCAATTATACTGTTAAAAATCTTACCAAGTATTTTACCAAGTTTGTAACAGTCAGAACTATTAATATGTTGGTAGCAATGACATGTTATTTATTGATTACTAAGATTTAACATTGACTACTCGGAAATACTGACCCCAGGCATCTGAGATTCAAATGTGAAAACAAGGTCAAGTATCTTCGTTACTCTGTGTCAGTATTTGGTTTTAATGTGAACACTGTTTGTCTGCAGTCTCTGGAGGTGTAATGGCAGGAGAAATACGTGACATGTACACTACTTGAATGTCTGTGCTCATCATAGAATTTTCATATCCTGCTACCAGGCTGTTTTTTTCCCACATGTAAGTGCTGTGCCAGACTTACACAGGATGCATTTAGCAAAAAAATACAGGTTTTTGTACAATCTGTCTGCAAATTCCTGCTGTGATGTAATAAAAAAAATATAAAAAAACCCCTACAAGATCTTTTCCTTGCCTTCTACAGAAGTTTTCTTTTTGCTGCACTTAGGGCAGTTTATAGTAAATGCAGGAGCATCAAACATTTCATTTTTGTATTCACATGTGTAGCAGATCTTTGAAAATACGGTATTCAAAGCTGGATTTTTTAGTAGTTTATGCTTTCAGTTCAGGAACCTTTCAGAACCATGTCCATTTATTTAAGCTTACAGCTTCCCTCAGAACATAATGTTTAAAAGGTGATTAAAATATAGGGGTGCATGATGCTTTCCTAATGTTGGAACATAACACTATGTGTTTACACCAGGTAGCGGTCCTGTACTGCACTAGAACTTCACATTTTTACATCTTGTTTTCCTGACTGGGTTGTCTAATCCTCAGTCTTTGTTACCCAAGGTGCTACTGATTGTTTAGTGAAGTTCCTTCCTTGTGCTGTTGGTCCAGGAGCACCATTACATTCTCTTTTGCTATAAAATGAAACCTGGTACTGCCCCACAGAAATGGGAGCATCTGATTCCAGAGTTTTGCTGTGTGTGGTGTTTAGCAGCACCGACTGGGTACTTTATTGTTTTTCTGTTTTAACAGGCGCAGAGGTGGGTACTTAAAAAAATCTGTTTGCTTTTTGCGTTATCAGCAGCTGTTGGGTGATGACAGTTCTTGTCAGAATATTGTCTCTGTCAGAATATTGTCTGAAATAGACTGGTTGCCACTACCTTTAGGGAGAGCTCCCTTAACTTTAACAGGATGTGTTTGGCTGTGTGTAGTGCCTGTGTTTTCTGCTACTTTAGCTGACTGGGAATGTGCATTGCTAAGAGCAGACCAATGTAGCTGTGTCTTCCTGCATTAAGTATCAAGCTGAATCTGAGTTAAGGAGTATATATTTGAAAAATAGACACTTTGCTTTTAAAACAAAGCCACTAAATGTCAAGAGCTGGTACTTGGCGATTTGGTGCTGGACCCTGTACAGATATTGCAGTTCTTTGTCTGAAAATGGCAGGGTGCCATAAGAAGTGTTGAGAAAGAGCCTTACTGATTCCTGCATGGTGTGATGTCTCTGAAAATGCAGGAAGCTTTTTACAGCAGCAGTCTCTGGAGTGTGCAGCTTCCACACCATTGTGTGGGTGATGATCCCGGCTGCTGTGTGGTAGCTGCCTAACTCAGATTTATTACTGTGTGCTTATAGTCCAGTCAGTTAACCTCTACTGCTCTGATCCCCAACAAGCTTTTAAGCTGTATGTGGGATGATAAGCAGTGCCTGAACCTGAGTTCATTATGTAAGTGCCTAATGTATTTGAACTCCTGCTTATGAGGAGGGTAGCTGATGAAAAGGGAAGAGTAAAAAGATGCTCCCCCATGTAACTGTCACAGTTTTTAGGATGACCTCTCATTAATGGTTGTTAGAAACTTTGCAAGTTTGAATAATGCTTCAGGAAAGTGCGAAAGTTTGTGCTGGTTAAAAATAGTGTTTCTCAGTGTGACTTCAGCCTAATTAATTGTAACATGTTCTCATGTGATCCTCAGTGGTCTTTTCATTTGTTAATTTATTTTTAGTGATAAATGAATGTATTTTTCCAAAGGTTATGGCCTTTATCAATAGTGGTGGTTACTAGACTTTCTGCTCCCTGTCCTGCGCCTTCAAATTTCATACCTTGATTTCTGCCTTCCCCTTCCTATTTTTGTTTGCAGGCCTTTGAAAATCTAGAAGAATTATCTTGGTTTTCATGACTGAGATGGATTGTAGATACATTCCCATCACTTTGACATATTTAAAAAAAAATTAAAAATCCTGTTGTCATCTAGAAGTGCAAATTAAATTATGTAGTCTGTCTTTTCAGATTCTGGTTGAAGTGCACCCTGGTGTAACATACAGTATTTACTTTTTGGAAACACTCTTGGTTTGTTGGGGTTTTCTTTGGTGCATTTCAGAACTGTCAAGGTGTTTTGCTTTGGTTCTTGTTTTTACCATACTGCTCTTTAAACTTTCCCAGTATTTGTGATTTATGCATCCTGGCTACAGTCTTATATTCTGAGGGTAAAATTCTAAGAAGCATTTTTCTCTTTAAAATTGAGGCTGGGCACCTGTAAATAGACTATGAAAATTGTGCACTTCTAGTTTTCCTCGTGGGGATTTGGTTTAGGCTGTTATTGGCAAATAGTAACTGCAGTTGTCACATTTCTAGCTTTCACTTTTTGTGTGTAAGCATAATTAAGATTTGGATGGTTCTCCATCTCCATGTGGGGGAGAAAACCTGCATATCTTGGTAGCTACGAAGAAATTATCCTTGATTAATGTTTCTCAACTCTGGTTGCAACAGTATTTAGGAACCAACAATTCTGTATAATAACCAAGACTATAATCTGATTCAGGTTTGCCAGCACTGCATTTTAGAGATTGGCAGATTTAATTAGTCTGTGGTTAGTTCATGACAGCAACTAACACAAAAACATTGCAAATGCTGTGTCAGTAATCTGTAAAAAATCATAACTGATTTTAATACCAGAGTGGTTCTGCTGAAGATCATATATGTCTGGTGTTGTATGGATGAGAAAAACGAATCCTACCATGTCAAAGCTGATGCAGGCTGCCTTAGTTCAGAACCTGTATGTTTAGTGCATTGTTGTACCATAAGGCTTGCACTGATGAAACTTAATCTTTGTGTTAATTGGCACTGATTTGAGTTCTGAGTTGAGGTATAGTCTTTGCACACAAACCCTAAGCTGAGTATGCTGAATTTTTAAAAACTTGCTTTGCAACCAGTGCCTTCCTCTCTCTAAGCAGAGCAGCCAGCTTTGGTTAGATCATCTCACCAGCTGCTAACAAGAGTGGTTGTGTTATGAACGAGAGCACGATTGCTTGTTTTGTGATATGATTTCAAGTGCTGCATGCTTTGTGATGCCTGCTATGCTTTTTATCAAGGAACATCTTACTAAATTACCCAGAAAAAATGGCTGAATGTTAAGTGAGTCATACTGGATGCCGCTGTATAGGTATGTGTGTAATTCACATGTGAGGTTGGAGGGTAATTTGGATGCTTCTGGCACTCATGCCCTCTCATCAGACATAGTAAGAAACAAACAAGGTAGAATTATAGAATCATTTAGGTTGAAAAAGACCTCTAAGATTGAGTCCAGCAGTAAAGTAACACATTCGAGTCCACCAATAAACCATGTCCTGTAAGGGCCACATCTGCAGATCTTTCAAATGCCTCTGGCAATAGTGGCCGAAATAACCAGCTTATGTTCTTTAAATATCAGTTAATTCAGCCTGGTGGAGAGGTTTGATTGTTATGTTCTTCGAAGAGGTTGCTTATGTATAAACAGAAGGAAAACAGTGTTTTCACTGATCTTTCCTAATGAGGTAACTTGTCCTAGTTTAAAACTGCCCTGGAGACCTAACATGAGTGCTTGCAGGATCTGTTCTGCCAGCCTCTGCAAGAGCATCAGCACCCCACCCTCTGCCTTGCCGGGCCAGTGAGATCACTGAAAAAAATAAATGGCTCCATAAGCACTGGAACTAATGACTTCTGTTTTATGTGGTTTAGTCTCTTGTGGTTGATTTGTCTTTGGCAAGATCAGAGGGGTGTTCTCTGAAGTGTTTCTTGCAGTAGGGCTGTTTGCAAGCGTTCTCAGAAATAAAGCTCTTCTGGTGTCCAAAAAGACGTAAACTTGAGTTCCACTTTCCCAGCTCAGCACTTACAAGATCTGTTTCTCTTACTCATCCACCTATTTTCACAAGGTCTGTAGGAACAAATGCAAGGCTTTTTTTTATATTTGGACAGTGGGGGTAGATGAAATCAGATTGCTAAGACACAGTAACAGCATGATGTTCCAAGGCAAGGAAACCAGACTAAAAGTATTGGTGATTCTGTGTGGTTGTCGTTATGACCAGATTGTAGGGCTCTCCTTAGACTCCAGGTGGTGCTGCGGTACCACCTGGGTCATTTTTCTTGGGTAACCAAGACGGTTTATCTGCAGAAGTTGGTGAACTTGCCTGCTGCCTTCTTAAAGCTGAAGTAGTAGAGTGAGAAGAGTAAAGTGAAAAGAGTATTTCATGCACTAAATGTTGCTGTGGCTTTGTAGAGAACGTAACTGTTCTGCATACTTGTTTGTAGCTAAAGGCCAAGAAAAAGTACAGTATCTGTGTTTTGTTTTTGTTTTGTTAGCCTTACTGCTGTTCTACTAGCTGGCAATATTCTGACATATTTTTTGCTGCAGTAACTCAGACTCATTCTGCCAAAGCATGAGTAACATTCCTTGTCTGCCCCTAAAATAGTAGCAAGTAAAATATAATTTGTGATTCAAGTGAAATTGAAGTTATTGGATACTGATGCGATCTTGCACTGATTTAGATTGACTGTTTCTTTACCTCAGAGTCATTTACTAGAGTCAAGAGTTACTGAGAGTTCTGTACAGTCAAGTTATTTGCACACCTGCTTCAGAAATAAGTGAAGGAATAGAGGCAAACTGTTTCTTTTCTTTCTTTGAAAATGTGGTGTGTTCTTCTCCCTGATATGTGTTAAAGCAAGAGAATTCCATGTATAGCACCATTGGGGATTGATAGTATTTATATAGGATATTAATGATATTAATATAGCTGATGTTAAAATCTGTGACAAATACTTTCAGATCTCCTATGCTAGATAAAAGTTTTGTGAAGGGTGGCAGCATGGTTTTAGAAGTTGCCTTTGTGGTATGTGGGGTGTAGGGGGTGGAGGATGGAAGGGAATACCTCTGCTGTTGTCCCTGCTGCTGATTAGATTGAATGTCTTGCATTATGTTTGTATATTTGAACCTTTGTTTAGTTCATGCACCTCTTAATTTAGGCTTGCCACAAGTTTTTTTCAGAAAGAGATGTATTACACATACATGTATGTTTACATTGTTTTTTTCTAGTGACACTCTGCCTATACCATCCTTTTTGTATGTTGCCTACTATTTATTTGATTGGAAACTTGTCCTCAGGGATATGAAAAAAACTGGGGTAAATACACACGGATGTGGCAGTAAAATATAGAAGGTTGACAGTGGTTGAGATTTATGGATGAATTAGCTTTCTAAACAGATAATGCAAGTAAAAATTCTTTAACTTGAATGTAATGGTTTATCTTGTTCTCTTCAGGAAAGAGTGCAAATCAGAAGATGCAACTTCCAAGCTCTCTGAATCTGACCCCGAGGAATTATCAGATGAAGCAAGTGCTGACACTTTCTACGGCGCTTCTCCCCCGAGCACACCCCGCCAGATGAAGCGTATGTCAACAAAGCATCAGAAAAACAACCTGGGCAGACCTGCCGGCCGCTCCACTTCGAAAGGTACCTGCGGTGTCTGGGTTTCTCCTTAAATGATCATGGTCATAGCAGTAGCCTGTCCTTACCTGATGGAGGGGTTGTGCAGAAGATGCAGCCAGATACTGAGGCACTGTGAAAGAACAGGAGGCAGCTGTCGTGAATTGCAACAAGGGAAAACGGGTTTTAGAAGGAAAATTTTGCTATGAGAATACTTAAACAATGAGCAGTTTGCCAGAGGGATTGTTGGATTGTGGCATCTCCATCTTTGGAGATTTCTAAAACAGAACTGGTTAAGATTATGAGCAGGCTAAAACAGTTTTAAAATAAACTCAGCTTTGAGCAGAAAGTTGGAAAAAATTACTTTTAGAAGTATTTTTCAGTCATTTTTTTCCTGCAATTTTGTGATTTCTAGTAATGGTATCGTTGCTTTTCTGCCCAAGTTTCATGTTCTGAAGCACTTCACAGGCTGTTTATGGGAAAACACAGTTTTCAGTGATTATTCTTTACTCTTCAGTGTCACTGAAGCACTTAAAGTGTAGTTACTCCTGCTTGCTTCTGATGCTTCAGTAAAGAGATAATCAAGGAAAACCCAAAAGATACTTGATAGGCGTTCTTTTCTTAAAGGTACTAAGTAATGGTATCTAAAAATAAAATCTTTTCGCTTAAAGTGATTTTTGTTTTGTTGAGGTTTAATTTGTGGAAATAAAGCCATTTAAGATTGTATGTTTGGTATTTTTATACAGAATACAAACTAGGTTTTTGTGTCGATTTTTTTGTTTGTTTGTTTAATATATTTTAAAACAAATAACAAACTATGTCAGAGGATTATTTGCCAGAGTTATGACAGCTTGACTATTGCCAGTTAATGTTTGGGAAGCAATTTTTAAAATTGCTTCACATGAAACAAGAAAACATTACAGTGCATAGCAAGGATTACATTTTTGAGGTGAACTGTAGGGAAGAAAAAGGTAAATTGTTTAGGCTGAATAAGGGAATATAGTCAAATCTTTGGTTGTGTAGAGCTGTGTAATGCTAGTTCATAATAAAAGAAGGGCCAATACAAACATTTTCCAAAGTTTCTGTTTCCCTTTCACTTCATACAACCTCCAAATAGCGTCACTGAAGAGAACATTCACCAAAATACCTCCTCCTTATATGAAATTACTAAGAAATCTTGTTACTCTTGCCAGTTAACTGTAGGCATTGGAATTATTAAGCCTCTTTAACTTTGCTAAAAGGCACATTTAAAAACCAGTAAAATTTTTCTGTTGCAACACTAACTCTATTTTAACCCTGTATATAGTGGTTATGTAAACTTTTCTTGCTTTTGATGATTTTGTTGTTGTTTCATTCTGTGCTTTAAAAAAGAGTTAGTTTCTAAACATACACACTGTGATACTAAAGAAACATAATGTATTATATTTCATTGTTAGCCTTTGCTTCTGAGCACATATGGAAGATTTATACCTTTATGAGAAATAAGGAGTTGTTGTTTATCCCTGCTTACAGATTTTGAGTTTTTGGAGCAAGGTCTTTCTATTTGTGAGGGGAATAGTTCTTACTTCTGGCATGATAATATCCTGTTCTTAGTTGCCATGAGTGTATCTTAAAATATGTTTGCATTTTTTTTCTGATTAATTGGATAGTATTGTGTAAAGTATCTTTTTCTGGAAAGTTCATAGTTTGTTTTTTTTTTACTTTACCTATATGTACTATCTCAGAACAGTTTTTTTGTATTACGACGAGAAAATAAGCCACCCCAAAACCTTGTGGAGTAGTTAGTTGACCTTGAAGGTCTATGCTTATGCTCTTATTGAACTTGAATGGTTATACTTCAGTAGGAGAATTCATTCAGGGGTTGGTTTGATGCAACTAATCACTTAAAAAAGTAAATTTTAAATAACTTTTCAGATGTTTACAAATAAGATTTAAGGTACTTTATTTAGACAACTGAAAGAATTTTGGGAATTAGGGGCTTGGCTTACTTGTGCTTCTGATACTTGATTGTTTTAATTTCTGTCACACCAAGTTTCTTGTAACGTGCATTTAGTATCCAAACATAAATTGATGCAGTAATCTGTTTAGTTTCTGAATTGTTTCTCCTATATCCCAAGACCTATGGGGTTTACATTTTTTTAAGCTAAATGCATTTCAGATGTGCTTGTAAGATCTGTCTCCTGAACTCCCTGAATGCTTGTTTACTGACTGAAGTGCTAGCTTCTCTGTGTACTATGTAAAAGGAGTGTCTATGTCTGCTTCTCAGTATAAAATATTTGCAGCTTCATACTTGAAAGGGAGCCACTGGTCACCCTGCTTTCCTAGCCTCATAATGTTCTTCATATGCATTTTGTTGTATTTTCTTTTAATGACCTGTTTAAGATCTCAGACTCCACCACGTGCTCCCTCTCACCAACTGATAGTGGCTTAGTTGTCAAACTCCCTGCCCCTTGTAGCGTTAAAAGTAATCGTAACTCAAAATCTGTTAGTAAAACGAAACTATTTTTGCAAATTAATTGAAGCCTGTATTACAATACTGGAGTAAAATCAGTAATAGGAACTCATACAGTTAGAGCATTGATACTGATTTATTGCAGGACTGTCAGGTATTTGAATCATTTGTATCTATTTGAATGGAGGATTTCAAAACAATGTGTAGATTATTGTGCCTGGGCTTTGTTAAGAATGATGAACATTCAATGGCTTTTTGGATGTCTAATAATGAATAATTTTTAACTTACCTTTCTTTCAATGTGTTTTGGTGGTGTGGTGAATCTGAAGATTAATGATAAGGGAGAATAACATGTCAAAAATGCAAACTGAAGGGATCTAGAAGTTCTATTTAGAATGTAAGTTAAGAAGGTGATTTTTACATGTAATAGGATTTTAATTTATTTTGCAGGGCCACCAAAATCTTCAACATCGAAGTGCTGTTAGAAGTTGTTTCATTTCTAATGTACTTAAAGTCTGTGTGGAGAGGAGGGTGTATGTTTCATCTCTGTCAACCTCCATTTTTCAGTCTGCTTGCCTGCCAATGCAAAATGCCCCTTCCTGCTGTTTGCCTTGCTTAGCTCTTTGGGCTATTTCTTCCTTGCAGCTGTGCCAGCTGTGGTCAGTGAAAATAGACAAAGTATTCAGCCATCAATCTGAAAGTGTTTTCTGTTCTTGAGTGAGCAGAGGCCCTGTGACCATGGAGCTTGTTGTGTTCCAGTCTGCAGTAGTCTGCATACTGGTTCTTCCCTTCAACCTGCCACCACTTCTGAGAGAGAGAGATTGAGAGAGAACCACTCTTTTCATGCCAAGTAGTTTCTCCTATTCAGATCTGCAAAGGCTAGACAGAAGTGCTTTTCTTAGTTCTGCAGAAAAATGACAAGGTCTGCTGCTCCTGAGGAAAGAAAGGAAGAGAGGAGGAGATTGCACCTTTAGGCAGGAAAGGGCTGTTGTAAGGAAGAAAACAAGTGTGTGTTGTGACAGTGGGGAGGCAGGCTCACGGTGCTAAGGTAGTGTATTCAGATTACAGAGGGCTTCACAGAACTAAGATCAACCTCCCCAAGAGGTAGGATTGGTGCATTCAACTTTAATTTCAAAATCTGTATGTGCTCCAGCTTTTATGAAATTGCATATGCAGTGGAGTCTCTTCAATTCTGTTTGACATTGGTACTGTAATAATGCTTTGTTCCATTCTGGGTTTTTGTTTGGGAGGTTGTGTGACAAATGTATGGAAGATGAACTTGGAAACTACTCTTTTCCTTTTGATCACACTCAGTTCTCAGTAGATGGCATACTCAGGATGACAATTCTCTGAGGTCCTTTCAACAAAAGAGGTACAGCAAGAGAAGAAGAAAAAATCCTTTGGTTTAGGGTATAGTAGTGGTAACTTCTAATAATAAGACTACATTTTACTTCTATCCATGCCTGTTTTGTTTTACTGATATTAAATGTTTTAATGCTTAACCTAAGAAAAGTGATTGGGAACTGAATTGAAAAATGCTTGTTCTTATTCCTGCAGTCACATTCTTTTTTCTTTGCTTACAGAAAAGATGAGTGTGCCAGCTCAGTCTTTGCATAAAGACAATGGGAAAACCATTGAGAATGTGGAAGAGCACAGCTATAAGCAAGGGAAAAAGATCAGAGATGCCCTAAGGACAACAGAACGAGATCACAAGAAAAATGTGCAGTGCTCATTTATGTTAGACTCAGTTGGTGGATCTCTGCCAAAAAAAACAATTCCAGATGTTGATCTCAATAAGCCTTACCTCAGCCTTGGCTGTAGCCATGCTAAGCTTCCAGTCTCTATGCCCATGCCAATACCCAGAACTACACGCCAGACTTCTAGGACAGATTGCCCGGCAGACCGGTTAAAATTCTTTGAAACCCTGCGGCTTCTGTTAAAACTTACCTCAGTCTCGAAGAAAAAGGACAGGGAACAAAGAGGACAGGAAAACACCTCCTCTGTCTGGTTGAACCGATCCAATGAACTGATCTGGCTGGAGCTGCAAGCTTGGCATGCTGGCCGGAGCATTAATGACCAAGACCTCTATCTCTATGCAGCCCGTCAAGCTATCCCTGATATCATCAATGAAATCCTCACCTTCAAAGTGGACTATGGAAACTTCTCCTCTGTAAGAAATGGAGCCAGTCTCAATGGTACTTCAGGAGAAGGAGTTTGCAAATCAACACATGGAACTAGTGCTTTGGGTTACTCAAGTTACCATGAACACCTTCATCGCCAGCGGGTCTCATTTGAGCAGGTAAAGCGAATAATGGAGCTGCTGGAGTACATAGAAGCACTTTATCCATCTCTGCAGGCTCTTCAAAAGGACTATGAAAAGTATGCTGCAAAGGACTTTCAAGACAGAGTGCAGGCACTCTGTCTATGGTTAAATATTACAAAAGACTTAAACCAGAAACTAAGGATTATGGGAACTGTATTGGGCATCAAAAATCTTTCTGACATTGGCTGGCCAGTGTTTGAAATTCCTTCTCCTCGACTGTCTAAGGAAAATGATCCAGATGACGAAGACATTGATAGGGAAACAGAAGTAAAGGAATCCTCAGGAACATGCACAGAGGAGAGTGGTAGCGAAGAACAAATCTCTGAGGAGAATGTTGAGGAACTCAGACAAGCCATCAAGAACAATTTTACTAATAAGCCAAATTTTGACTTTCAGGACCATTTTTCAAGGAGGCTTGATAGGCTTGAATCTGAGGATGACTCTAGTTCCTGGGTTGTTCCAGAATGCAGTGCTGAGGGAAGCTGCAGCCAACACTGTTTGACCTCTATTTACAGGCCGTTTGTTGATAAAGCACTGAAGCAAATGGGGTTGAGGAAACTGATTTTAAGACTGCACAAGCTAATGCATGGTTCATTGCAAAGGGCCCGTATGGCGTTGGTAAGGAGTGATCACCAGCTGGAGGTAGGTTACTAGTGTAAAGGGATAACAGGAGTACCTCCTTGCTGTGTTGTTTCTAACTGAAAATGTAGGAATTGGGATCTTAGGAACGTTTTGGTTGCTTAGCTGTTGTTTGGAAGACAGTGTATATTATGATTAGGAACCAAGTTCTCCTTCCACGGAAATGAATACGTCGTTTGACTGAATTTGTGTGAAGCCCTAACTAGTTCTCTGTTCTTGTTTGTAATTGAAATGACATTTTTATGATACCATCTTTGTTCATTATATTTTCTAATGTCTAAATCAACAATTCAGAAAAATCACTGTGGAAAATTAGGCACAACAGTTGAATTGTGAGAAAAATCAGCTATGGAGGTGGTAATTTTTCTTGTCTTCAAGACTGGATGTTTTTCTGTAAGACATGCTTTATAAAAATGTCACTACGGTTTTGTGGTTTTTCTTGTCTACGTAAATGGAGTACTGTGCTGGCACATTATGCTTGAGGAGAGATGGGATAAATGAATGGAGTCTCTTAACCTTGACATCTATGAAAACAAGTCATGTTAGCATGTTACATTCTTTAGCTGGCTTTTAGTGTAATTATTATTTAATAATTTTTGTTTGGGTCACTTTATAGTCTTAATTAAGAATGTGAGTTAATAAAACCAATTTAGGAATTAAGCAGTAAGGGAAGGACAGTAGTTTCATACTGTAAGATGCAGTCACTAATTCTTTCAAGGCAGAGTATTATTTCTTAATATAAACTATTATCTAACTTGCAGACATTTTTATACTAGGAAAAATTGGTGGTCAGCTCTTGCTCTCCTTGGTAAAGTGGCATTGTGAATTCTGGACAAAGGCATCCGTTAGCCAACATGCCCATTCTGATACTGATACCATATGTGGCCTTTGATACGTTGCTGATCTCTTAATGTTGATGGTCATGTTTGCAAAAGGAATAAGAATTGTTTATCTCCCTTGGAGGTTATTTTTTTCAGGATTAATAAATTTATAAATATAAAGCTATTTGATTTTGAAATTTTTTACTTGTACTTTTACTAGTGTAGATACTACTGTAGAAATGAAGCTATTAGTTGAATTTTTATTTATTCTCTAATTGGTTTCAGATTGTGTTTTAGAAAATTTGTATTAGAAACCTATGAAAATTTCCTTAGAGTCAAGTGCCTGAGAAAAAACTTGCAGATATCTTGTTACAGTAACCAAAAGCACCCCCAAGCCATGTACACTTAGGAAGGTCAGGGTATATAGAGGTTGCAATACATTTAAAAAAATCAAAGTAAACGACATAATATGGGGGTATTGAAAATGGACTTTGAATATATTTTTGAAAGTGCTAAATACCTCAAAAGTTTTGACTGCATAAGGGTTTATAAAACAAATTAATGAAACATAAAGTAGCTAGAGTTTTTGCTGCAGCTTCACAAAATCAAACTTTCTGGTAATGTAGTGTTGGATGACTTGTATAAGATGTAAGGTTAATCTTTTCTCCGTTCTTCTCTACCCTTGTGACTACTTTGAATGTTCATTTTCAGTAATTATTACCTTTGTTTTGGAATATTATTCTCTTTTAAGAAACTATTTTGAGTAAAGGTGAATGTTATAAAATTGTAAACTGCTTTCCTGCACCAACATTTAAAGCACATTGTCAGAAAAAAAACCCAAACAGCTCTTCGTCACAGTTGTGGTACCTCCTGCAGCAAAAGCTGCTCTTATAGTAGAATGGAGTATGGGTTTCAATCGCTTGCTCTTTGCACCTGACAATACTTTGAATGTAGTGTCTTTTTTTAGTGCAGTTCAGTTTGATGTTTGTATGCAGACAGAGTTGTTAGTATTCTGTAATCTTTATTGTTTCTGTTACTTTTGTAACTTGACTCCGTGTTTATGTCTGTACTTACACTTCTAAGTCTCTAGACATACTTTTGTTTCTGTTGTTGCTTAAACACTGTCTAAAATACATCTAAAATGTGCTGTCTTGTATTCATCCACTGTATACATTTTAATGCTCATTTCATCCTAAGTCTGTGTAAATCTTTATACATATTGCTGGTCCTACTGTTTTCTAAAACATACATTTGATTCCACCATAGGCTCTGATACTTTAACAATGCTCTAGGCACAATGCAGGCCATTTTGTGTAGAAGTTGTACAATTTCATTCTTGGTGAAGATGGACAGTTTCTAACTGAAGCTTGCAAATTTTAATAGAACATATTTAAGCTCGTGTTTGTTGTTTATTCAACTGGCCGCACTTTAGAGTGTGGTTTTTTGTATGATCTCAATAAATGGCTTAGAGTTTTTCTTGGGGTTTTTATAAGAAGTATTTGAAACATTTCAGATTGGGCCTGCAGAAGATTAAGATTAGGCAGACCGAGCAATAGAGTTTTAGGTGTCTAATACTAAGCCCTAATGTCATTTGCTGTTTTCCTTGATGTTAGAAAATGCTATTACAAATTTATTCAATTTGGCCATGTTATTTTTGCTCATAGACTAGTTCTTTAATATTTTTATAACAATTGAATTTCCCCAAACTATATTTGCATCAACATGAGGATTGTATTTGCTAATTTTTTTTTGTTGTAATATGGAAGTGTAGTATTTTCATGATCTGTTTGTTAATGAAAACTTTTTGTATAAAAATCTTTAGCTCTGGTGCTGTATATTCCTTTTAAAGAGAGTAAAAAGAAGACATTAATATTCCATCCAAGATATCTTTTTAAATATGTGTTTAATTTTTCTGCTAGATTATAAGCTTAAAAGGTTTTCTAAACTTCCTAGGCAGTACTTTATCATTGATCTAATTGCTGGTAATGTCGTTTTCCCTTTTGTAGTGGTATTATTTAAATTTGGCTGAAGAAAAACCTAGAAAATGCTGATTATGTCTACTATATGAATGAAGGATATTCAGATGTCATAGTTAGCAGTTGAGAAATGAGAATAAGAATAAAACTAACTTACTCTGAAACAAATCTCATCCTTAAATGATGACCAGTGTGTTGCTATCTTCAGGAGCTACAGATGTTACGCAGTCCAACTTTTCTTTCTAAATTAAGCCACACAGTGCCTCCTTATACAGCCTTGCTTAGAATGTTATCACAAGGTGTATAGGTTAGAATTCTAGGCTGTTTATATCATATAGCCTCAATTATTTTCTCTAATTAGAAAAGTAATTTTATTTAAATGTAATCTTAATTTAAATGAAAAGTAAGTTTATTATTAACACCCTCCCCCAAAAAATCTCCAAAACAACAAACCAGCTTGATCTCTGTATTTCATCTTTCTTCATTAACAATTTAAATTTAAAGTCCACCAAAATTCAAAAGTTACTTTTTCAATACTTTGGCTTAGTTTACCTAGTGACACTTTCTAGAATATTGCATTCATTTACAATGTGGAGTTTTATGTCAATATATGCATTGTGCATTTGAAAAGGAACAAGGTTATGTACCTGATGTAGCTTAATGTACATTTGTTTCTCTAGATATTGCCATAATAGAAACATATAAAGTAAGTGATTTTGTTCATTACCAAGGGGCCATAATTGTTTTTCCTGAGACTGATAATCCTTAAAAAAAAAGTTAGCTTTAAAAATCCCCCAGTGATATAAACTTGAAACTTCTGTGGTTGACTTGCCATCTAATAGACTATTACCTTTTAAAAACATACTTCTGTGCATGCTACTTTAAACAAATCCAGAATCCTAAAGAATTATAAGGATCCTTTTCATGATACCTATTTTTTGTTACAGTTTTCAGAATTTCCAGATCCCATGTTGTGTTCAGATTATGTGCAGTTACTCAATTTCCCACCTTGTTGCGAGCAAAAATGCAGCTCTGTATCATGGGAGGAGTTGAAATCCATGGATTTGCCATCTTTTGAACCTGCATTTTTGGTCCTCTGCCGAGTCCTGCTCAATGTTATCCATGAATGTCTCAAGCTGAGGTTGGAACAAAGACCTGCTGGGGAACCATCTCTTTTGAGTATTAAACAGGTTTGCTTCAGTTGCTTTTTAAATATATATTTCCTGTTTGAAATACTTTGTCATTTCATAATGATATGGTTGTCAGTTTAAAGAGGATTAATGTAAGAAATTGCAATGTATAATTTTGTAATAATTTTTGTAAATAGTCTTGTATTTCATATGGAGATCTGCTTTTTGCATAATAAATAACTGATCATATATACCTCTGATTTAGGCTTCCAAATCAAAACTGGTTATTAAAAATATTATTAGCCAGCAAAAGTATAGTATACTATACTATAGTGTATGTATACTATATAGTGTATATATACTATATGTACTAAATATAGTATACAGTATATATACTATATATACTATAATATATATAAGGTATATAATTTGTTGCACATCTTCCGCCATTTGGGTTTCTTAGGCAGTATAAGCAGTTTTAAGGATCTGTATTTCTCTTTTTAATTTGATTTGATAGTTCTTGTCTTGTGAAAATAAGACATCTGCTAACATGCAGTAGTAACATAGAGGAAGTTAATTAGTAAGAAAAAAGAAATGGAAAAAAAATCATATTGTATTATTTTCTGTGGGCAGTGACCCAAGATTGTCAGTCCTGTCACTGGTTAAGAATACTGTATAAGGATTTATTTTCTGGAGGCTAAATTCTGCTAAATTCATCCGATCTCCCTGCATAACCAGATCGGGGTTTTATCAGATGATCTCTAAGGGTAAACATCTAAATAACCTCTTGGACTGATTATGATCCCATCTTCCAGTTATTTGCTGATCCAAAATCCATTGCTATGTTACTTTATGGTCCCAAATAAATTTTTCCTCTCTTCTTTCTCCCCTCCCGTGCTCCCCCTTGCTCCCCTCATTGACTGAAGCCTACAATTCCATTAACAGTCATAAAGTAAAATGTTGCATAGCATACTCTGTTGTTAAGCACAGCTGCTCCAGAGACTGGGGAGGTATTGTTTTTTCCCCCTTAACATTTTGTGTTCTCCTTGTGGACTCAAGTTAAGTAAAAATTACACTTTCTTCCTGGAAAACAATGTGTTTGTACCAGAGTGTTTTGATGGTGGATATTGCCTTGCAAATGACATTGAAAAAATGAATTCGACCTAGCAAATGCTTCCTGTCCCACACAATATTTCTGAACAGGCAAAGGAGCTGTGGAGGATGTTTCACAAATAGATCTGTTTGTTTCCTGAAGAATTATAATTCCTAAAACCTTGAGCAAACTCGAAACAAGAGTCCAGGAATCTGTGTTATTCTGCAAATTCACAGAGTATTACAGAATTACAGAGAAGTCTAGATTAGAGATTCTCTGGTCCAGCCTTCTGGAAGCTGAGTCCTACAATGAGATTGCTCCCCAAATTAGATTGTTTTATTATAGTGTTAGAGCATAGTCAGCAGGTTGAGGCAGGTGATCCTGCCCCTTTACTCAGCTCTAGTGAGGTGCATCAGGACTGCTGTGTCCAGTTCTGAGCACCTCAGTACACGAGAGATATGCAGCTCCTGGAGTGGGTCCAGTGGAGGACAGCAAAGATGATTAAGGGTCTGGAACATCTCTCCTGTGAGGAAAGGCTGAAGGAGCTGAGCCTGTTCAGCCTTGAGAAGAGACAGCTGAGATGTCCTGCATCACACTCTGTAGCCCTCAGAAGCTGTCTAGAATATGATCAACCCAATTATCTTCAGTCATGCTGCTCTCCTGGCCACTGGGCAGGGATGCAGAACTTGCATGCAGCTCAAGACAGCTGGACCATCTTAACTGCAGACATAAGATTTTTCAATTCTTTCAAGTATTACCAGGAAGGAGGGCTGTTGCTGCAGCATGGCATTCTGGAAGTGTCCACTGCTCCACTTCCTTCTGTAAGATGGTCTTCTGGGTAGGCTGCTGTGCCTTGGCTTTCTCTGCATTGAGGGCAGGGCCAGTGCTTTATTGTTGTACTTTGGTGAGACTTTATTAGTAGAGGAATTGTTAATTTTTTTGTTTTGATTTTGGTGCAAGCAAGGCATTCAACTTTGCAGTCCTCAAGGCACCCTCTCCTGCATCTGGAGAGATGGCAGAGAGAGATGGGCAATCGTCAAGCATGTGAAGTTTAACAAGGGCAAGCACCAGGTTCTGCACCTGGGACAGGGCAGCCCAGGTTTTGTGTATGGACTGGGGAATGAGAGGCTGGAAAGCAGCGCTGCAGGAAGGGACCTGGGGATCCTGGTCATTGACAAGTTGAACATGAGCCAGCAGTGCCCTGGAGCCAGGAGGGCCAACCCTGTCCTGGGGGCATCAGGCACAGCATGGCCAGCTGGGCAAGGGAGGGGATTGTCCCCTCTGCTCTGCACTGGGGCGGCCTCACCTCCAGTGCTGGGGGCAGTTTTGGGTGCTATAATATAAAAATGACATTAAGCTATTGGGTAATGTCCAAAGGAGGGCCATGAGGATGGTGAAGGGCCTTGAGGGGAAGCCATGAGGAGCTTATGAGGAATACCTGAGGTCACTCGGTCCATTCAGCCTGGAGGAGACTGAGGGGAGACCTCATTGCAGTTACACCTTCCTAATGATGGAAAAAGAGGAGGGGCAGACTCATCTCTGTGGTAACCAGTGACAGGACCCAAGGGAATGGCTTGAAGCTGAGTTAGGGGAGGTTTTGATTAGATATTAGGAAAAGGTTTTTCACCTAAAGGGTTTAGCACTGGAACAGGTTCCCCAGGGAAGTAGTCACAGCACCAAGCCTGATAGAGTCCAAGAAATATTTGGACAATGCTCTCGGGGCCCACGGTGTAATTTTCTTCTTGGGGTGTCCTGTACAGGCCCAGGAGTTTGACTCAGTGATTCTTGTGGGTCCCTTCCAACTCAGCATATTCTATGATTCTGTCTCTGTAAGTACCTGAAGGGAGGCTGCCAGGGGGATGGAGTCCGGCTCTGCTCAGTGGTGCCGAGCAATAGGACAAGAGGCAATGGGCAGAAAATGCACAGGAGCATGTGGAAGAACTGAGCATGTGGAAGAACTTCCTTACTGTGTGGGTGACTGAGTACTGGAACAGACTGCTCAGAGAGGTTGTGGAGTCTCCTCTGTGGTCCCTTCCAACCTTACCCATTCTGTAATTCAGGTCCTTGTTAGGTCAGACCCTGAATATTTGCAGCTAGAGAGAGACTCCACTACTTTTCCAGCCAATCTGGTCTCATATTTAATTTTATTCCTGGTAATGTGTCTTCTTTTTGTGTTTTCTTTTTTTTTTTGGTGTGTGTTTGCTTGTTTTTTGGTTTTTTGGTGTGTGTGTGTGTGTTTTTGTGGTTTTGTGTTTTTTGGTTTGTTGGCCGGTTGGTTGGTTTTTCCCCCCTTGTATTAGACAGAATGTCCTTTAAGCACCTTGTGCGTGTTGCCTCATGTGGGGTCACTGTGCATCCTTCTAAAAGGAGTGCCCTCATTTTCTCTGCAACTGTCCTCTAGGCATTGGAAATTTGTGATTAAATTCCCCTTGCATAGTCTCTTTGCAAGGCTGAACAAACCGAATTCCTTGAATTGTTATTCCTATGCAATTAACAACACAGTCCTTTTTTGGTAGTGATTGACCTAGTGAATCTTACTTGAGACACTGAGACCTTTAAGTGTCTTCCTGCCTTTTGGTACCATTTGAAATATGTAGCAGTACTGTGTGACTGTATCAGGCATGCTAGTCTTGTTACTCAACTTTTTCAAGGTGACATTACTAGCAGGTCGATTGTATTAAAAAAATAAATCTGATTTTCAATAAAAAATATACACACAAAAAGAAAACTAACACAAATTTTATGCCTCTTACAATGTACCTTTTCTCCTGTCCTTTCTTGCTGCCTTCCTCCTTTTTGTCCATGTTTCACTTTCAGTACTAGCTTTTGTAATCCTGATGATCATGTGTTATTGGAGAGAGCTGTTCTCTTTTAATGGCAGTTTAGTACCTGAACATTTCAAGATGTTTCTCAAATCAGCATTCATGCTGAGAGGTGGATGTGTGTATGTGCATGAGGGTTTTTTTTTGGTGGTTAAATTTGGTATTGTCTTGCCCCACCTATTTCGAGAAAATAATTTATTGTATAAACTACCTAAACAAAAAGCAACCCATCAAACCAATAACAGTGATGATGTCTTCAGTTTAAGGTGTGTGTTCTTTCATGTGCTCATTATACACCAACATTTTGTTTGGCCACTGCTTGTGAATTTCAGTTTCAAAAGTTGACACTAAAATTAGCTCTACAGGTTTTTTATAAATCCAATCTTTTGTTATTCAATAGCATGTCCCTGCAAAAGAGTATTATTGAAATAAAAAACTCTATTGTTAATGAAGTTTTGCAAGTTTATTTCGGAATGGATGTGGATTGAAGGGAAAAAAAATCCCCCATAGGTTAACACAATGTACACTGAATGTGATTGAGTGGATTGAAAAAGCACATTCATTTTAAAATATGTGATATTTTAGGGATATAAAAGTATCCTTTTGAATTTCTGCCTTGTGAAAAATTTTTTTCCCCTTTTTTACCTAACTTGGTAAATTTTAAACTGTATGGGTTAGACAAGTATTTTTGTTTCCTCTGCACATCGGGGAGCACAACATAATGTGTTCTGGCCTGTAAAGGATTCCAAAGGCTCTTGTCATACTAACAGCATTCTTGTAGGTTTTTGCTTTTGCACCATTATAATTTCTCATAAATTGAGTCTACTGTATTGATGCGTTACTTAGCCAGGCAAGCCATTATAGAAGAAAAACATCTTAATCATGCAGCAATTCCATTCCCTCTGACCCTCAGAAAAGATCAGGGATTGTCAAACCTGAAGACTGATAATTATTTCAGAAGAACACACTTGAAGGGGTGAAGAGAACTTGAAGGGCTTCTGAAAGAAAGGCATTTGAAATGATCCTTGCTCATTGTGTACCCCTGTACCTGTGGTTGTGCATGTCTCTTGAAAGAAATAAAGACTAAGCTTTCAGTGAGAGGTGACAACTGTTCCAAGGGCGACCCCTTCTGCAGTTGAAAAGAGAACGTTCCTCATGTTAGCTTTGCCCAGGGAAGCAACAAAAACCTTGCAGATTGTTTTCAGATCTGGTATGGATTTTGGAGTTGAGGGCACCTGCCCAGTAGATTGACAATGAATTCACTGAAGAAAAACACTTCTCTAAGCATATGTTAAACACATTGCATTTTTTTCTGACTTGCTTCCATTGCAACTGGTGATTTCGTGACTGTGAGCCCTTTTGCCCCTTTTGGAACTAATTATCCAGTAAGTTGCTTGCTGTGGCATTGTGCAGGGAGTAAGTCTGAAACGTCTGCCTCCATCTCCATTTACATTTATGTGGCAAATAATGGGATTGCAATTAAATAATCCTGGAATACTACTGACGTCTTTACTGCAGATGTCGTAGAGCATCTGTATTTGTTTCAAAAAGCTGCAGAAATTATTTAGTGACAAACTAACATATTTAGAGAAACTGGACTGACAAATTAAGGTTTCACTGCCCAGGTGAATTTAAGAGTATTATGTTGACTGACGGCAGTTTTTGGGGTTTTCTCTTGCAGCTAGTGAGAGAGTGTAAAGAAATTCTGAAGGGTGGACTCTTAATGAAGCAATACTACCAGTTCATGTTACGGGAAGTGTTAGATGACTTAGAAAAGGTTGATTGCAACATTGATTCTTTTGAAGAGGATCTGCATAAAATGTTAATGGTAAGCTTCAAAAAGGAAATTTATCTGAATACTGCTAATAGAAATCTGTTATCCCTCTTAGGGATGGTTGCCTTTTTTTTTCCCCTATTTTGATACAATTTTATTGTTTTAATGTACTTGTAACAGAAGCCAATGCTGTTTTAGCAATGATTTTAGTAATACTGTTTTTTGTTCTGTGGTACAGTAGACTTGTAAATTGCCTTTATTTATCAAAAATGGCTCATATATAGAACTGTAAATTCCATAGGTTTGAACTAAACTTTTAATAACGTTTTAGTATTGAAGAAAATACGATTTTTTGACTAACATTATATCTTACTGTGTTGGTATTGCATTAATGCATAATTGATACCTTATTTTTAATGTGTATTCATTATTGCAATTAGTTAAAGAAGTCTTTTTAAGAAAAACACTTGGCCTCTGAAAGAGAGGGGTTGGAACTGGATGATCCTTAAGGTCCCTTTCAACCCAAAACATTCTATGATTCTATGATTCTGCCATTTTTACATTATAGTCTGAAAATACCTGAAACCAATAGAAAGTGGGTTTTTTGAGGAGGGATGTTACAGATTATTGAATTGAAACAAATTGAAAATTGTAATTTTTTACGTTCAATTTGATCCTGAAGGGCAGATGGTTGAAGAAGAATTGTATTTACCTGGATTTTTTATGTTGGTTTGAAACAATAGTAATTAAATAAAGGTGAGAGATAAGACTTGATGTAAAGGAACACAAAGTGTAAATGTAGAATCTCAGAAACGTTTTCACCGCACTTATCCATATCCAGGAGGATATGTTCAGATAACACCTTTTGAAGTAATCCATTTAATAAAGGTATAGAGACTGTTTTCCAGCAGCTCAGCTTTAAAAACTCTGGCTAATGTGGGTATTCACTAATACAATGGTAAATAGCAGCACAGCAAGCAAGGGGGTCAATATTTTCAGGAAGGTTTTGTGGAGACATTGAATTTAATACTTCCTGAGCCATAAATTGTACCTTATGTATGAAAACATGGAGCTCATTTTCAATTGAAGGAAATGATAATTATTGTAGAAATACCTTCTAAAAATTGTATAACACTGAGTTTTTCTGTTGATTTGAGAAAATCTGGTCCTTAAGTTAACACCTTGTGTAACAGTTTCTGTTTAAATTGTCTGTTTCCTTGTACAGGTTTACTTTGATTATATGCGAAGCTGGATCCAAATGCTGCAGCAGTTACCTCAAGCATCTCATAGTTTAAAAAATCTGTTGGAGGAAGAATGGAATTTCACCAAAGAAATAACTCCTTATATAAGAGGTGGTGAAGCTCAAGCTGGAAAACTATTTTGGTAAGTTTTATTTAATTAACTCTGCTTATGGTGTTTCGTACTAGATAGGTATTCAAGTCAGCACTTGTTCGGGGTTCCCAGATGGGACTTCTTGAGATGTCAGTAAGCAGCTGGTAGTCTTTGTGAATGTTTGGATTATTGCAGTGGCCATAGGTGTAAGATGGAGTAGGTGCAGGTGGCTCCAGCTCTGGCTGTAACAGACATGACTTCGTGGACCCTAAGAGGCTTCTTGTTTCTGTACGTGGATTTTGGAACAGCTCTCTTGCACTAGGAAGGAAGAAGTGTAAGGTGCCATGCTACCTCAATAAGACTCTGAAGTTCCACCATTTCTGTTGCTACAGTGATATTGCAGGAATGCTGCTGAAATCTACAGGAATATTTTTAGATTCTGGACTACAAGACAGTTGTGATGAATTTTGGGCCAGTGCCGATGACAGTACTGCATCAGATGAAATCAGGTATTTAGTCCTTTGGCTTAATTATAACAAAATACTTACTTATGTTTCTCTGCTTCTGACAGATGCGTAACATATTTTATTTCTTAGAATTCAGACTTTGTAAATGCAAGGCTCCACAGACTGTATCACTGTATTTCTGTGTGCAGTAGTAATGAACCGTCATTTTGTTTTTGTGAAGCCTAGTAACCTTCTCTTTAGTTCAGTCTATGAGAGGTTGTCTGTATAATGATACTTGAATTAATTTTTTATATTCTTATAAAAATGTGCCTACGCAAGTTCAACTTACTTGTCAGCTGCTTGCAAATATTTATGTTCTTTCTTCTAACATATATGTAAGTAATTATTTTCTAGTGGCTGTATAAATGTAATATGATTTATTAAAACATTGTCACTTCATTTCTGCCAATGTTTCAGGAGGTCTGTTATAGAGACCAGTCGAGCACTGAAAGAGCTGTTCCATGAAGCTAGAGAAAGGGCCTCCAAAGCTCTTGGTTTTGCTAAAATGCTGAGGAAGGTAAGTTAACAGAGTCTTCTCTTATTTATATGCTTTAAAGAAATTTAGTCTGAAAACATATTCCTTTGTTTTGTCATTACTTGTAGGACCTTGAAATAGCAGCAGAATTTGCATTGTCAGCCCCTGTGCGAGATCTTCTGAATGCCCTGAAAACAAAAGAGTATGTAAAGGTAAATTCACATAGGTAACAAGGCTTAGAGGCATGAAACTGAGCTGAGTATGCTAAGCAGAATGTCAAAGGAGATTGGCATGCTTTCAGTTTTTTAATGGGACATCTATATTTCAACATTTAAAGTGTTGTGTATTTAATACTGAATTGTGGTAGCCAAATTCTGTAGTTGTGTTTGTGTGAGTGAGAATACTAGTCTATGTTTTGGGAAATCGGTGTCTTAATTTCTTGTTTTTCCAAAGATTCTCTTGGTGACTGAGGAAAAACTTTGTTTAATAACAGTATTAGTGAGTGCTATGAAACAAATGCTTTCAAATCTGTAAGGTAAATGGATACGTGTTTGAGTAGATCATCTCAGACTATGGACCTGTGTTTTGCTTTTATAAAGCAACAGTATTATAGTGGAGGTCTGCTCTAGCAAGCTTCCTAGAGAGTACTAAGGACATTAGAAATGCAGGGACAGTGTTCTGTTCCAGAATATCTGTTGCTAGAAAACTGTTGTACAGCAAAAGTAAGTTAAGCTCTCAATGCTCTCTGTTTATTGCTCTGTAAAGTCCCACATTTGTGGTTTTGCAGAATTCCTTAAAAATTCCTAGGTCAACAAGTCTTTTTTGTAGCTTGAGTAAGTAATTTGTTTCAACAGATTAAGTGTATTTGGATCTGCTGCTCTTTTTTGTCCTTTCATACATTTAATATATATATAATTCCCAGTTGGGAAATAATGTACTAACTTTTTCATGATGTAATTCTTGTTAGATTTATATAAATGCTTGCCAAGTACAGAAATTTGTTTAAAAGGACACAAACAAGTTCATAGGAGAGAAATTCATAAAGGGTTGTTAAATACATGGATGAAACAAGTGGTTCAGCAGGGCCCTGGTGTGTGAATTGTTTAAGACTTGGAAAATGGCCAGGGAAATCAGTATATGTTTACTTTAAAATAAAATTTTCCCCAAGTATCTAGTCTTGGCTACTTTAAGACACCATATTAATTTTGGTAGACCTTTTAAGGATCACATTGTTTTTCTTAAGAACAGTTTTTGAAGAAAAAATTGAATCTCTAGTTTCACACATCTGTTATACATTAGTTAAATGACACATATTTTGATGATGAACACTATATATATTGGCCCTCCACTATCATGTAGGGAGCTTAAATTTTTTATAGCCTTTTCAGTCAGTTACTCATTAGTTTTGGGAATCTAATTTAGCTGTTAGTAACAACCATCTAGTATTTTGCATTGGCCTACAGATTATAATAGTTTTAATTATAAAATACATCTCTCTAATGGTAGAAATGCTAAGTGCAATGTTTTGTTTTAGCTTGATGACATCACACTCTGATAAGAGAGAATTTAACTCCACCGTGAGTCAATTACCTTATGTCAAATCAAGATATTGGCTATTTTACTATTTTCACAGTCTACTTCTGATGCCTAACTTGGGTGAAGTATTGCTACCAATGTGACAGATATAATTTGAAGTCGTTTTTAAGTAGTATCAGTAGTATTTTATTAAAAGAGAACTCTCTTACTGGACTTAATCTAGCTTTTATGGGAGTAGGAGAGTAACCGAGACTTTTTTAGCCAGATTTTTGTTTATCTTTTGTAGCCTTTGAGAAATGTGTGAATTCTGAAGGAATTTTTCTTTTATTGTTCCAGTCTTCGTTGACTAATTTACTTTTTAAAATACAAGTATATGTATTTTATACTTGTGGATGCATACATATATAGTATATATGTGAAACTGGATGTCTTTTGTAACAAGATTCCTTTAAAAGAATATTGTAGAAGGATTAACTGGAATTACAGGAAAAGAAGTCACTGAAAAATGGTGATCCAGTGGATTTCAAAAGGAATAATTTATAATGCAGTTTGACTTCCAATGCAAGAATAGTTGAAGGTATCATTTTAGTATGTATATCATACAGGTTTTTAGGATGGAAATTCTTCCTGTTGCTTAAATGATACTACATATACCTATTTCATCTTTTTTATTTGTTGTAAAAGACAGTGAGATTCACTCATTCAGTGTATTTCTTTTCTACAGGTCCAAATTCCAGGACTTGAGAGTTTACAAGTATTTGTACCAGGTAGTATTGCAGGGGAAAAGTCTGTGATTTTGCAGCTCCTCAATGCAGCTGCCGGGAAGGATTGCTCCAAGGACTCAGATGAGCTTACATATGAGGCCTACTTGCTAATGACCAAACACAGTGACAAAGAGCATGAATCAGATGACAGCTGGAGTGCATGGGAGGGTCAGCCCATCAAAGTAGTGCCACAAGTAGAAACTGTTGATACACTACGCACCATGCAGGTGGGTTTGGTCCTTTTCCCCCACTGTTTGTCATCTCCACACTTCTATGAATGCTTATTCTATCAGATTAACTGGAGTGCTTGAAGTGAAGCATATGTCCTTTAATAGGTAATAAAAACTTAAATTCAGGAATAGGTTTGATTCTTAGTTGTGTTAAATGCAAATATTAAATGGATTGTAGCATTTCCTGGCAGGATCAAATGTGCATTTTTCAGGGTTGTACTTGTATAATAGAGATTCTTTTAATACCTAGTTGGGTGTTCAGAAGTACGGATAAGACTTGTAAACTGTACATTTTATTAAGAAGTCATCAGTCTCCAAGAACATGTGATGGTTGTGTGCCTTCCACACACTGAGGCAGGAAATCAGTTACTCTTGATCTTGGATGAATTGTGACATTTAATGTTAAATTTCTCTGGAAGTTACTGGATGTTCAACAGTTTTGCAGGAAGAAATGCTTCCAGTCATACTTTCCTTCTTCCCAAGCCAAGAGGGGTTCCCTGCCAGCAGTTCTGCTGCACTCTTGACAGCTGAGCCAGCTCCCTGCCCCTGGTGTTCTCATATCCTTATGTTAAGCTACATGAATTTTCCTTTTGGTATGTCATGCAGTTCCTTGGATCCCTACCATAAATGGGCTGTACTTTCCATGTCACTGTGCCTAACCTTTAGCATTCAGAGGGTTCTAGCAATTACAGGCAGTTGAAAAAGTCACTCCACTACATAGTGCTGCTTTTAACGTGCAAACATGTTGTTTCTTGTTTGCCTGTTGTTCCAATTGAACAATAAAAAAACAGCCTTTGATTAAGTGCTTACAAGTTCTTCGGACTTCTATCAAAGTTAGTATTTCATTCAGAAAATGGAAACAGCAGTGGATGAAATTTGGTTTGCAAGTCGTTTCTTACATATGCAAGTGTACATAAAACACTACGTGTGTGTGTTTATGTCTATAACCACTAGGTTTTTCTAAATCCAGGGTTGAAAGGTTAGGAAATAAGAAGTCCTTCAGAAAGATTGTGTCTTTAAAAAAATCCATTTTGATTGCAAACCAGAGGAAATGTAAGGTGTTACTTAAAAAATACTCATCAAATGAAAGAACCTCATCAACACCTAAAGAATTTTAAGCATGAAATTATTCTTTGGAGGGGAGGTATTGAAAATTAGGATGAAGTAGGTCTTGTTTTGTGAATAACTTGTTGCAGATGCATTGTCTGTAGTTTGAAATCAGCAGAGCTTAGTATGGCAGCACCATCTGTGATGTATGCTTTTATAGAGTTGTGCAATATCTGAGCTCTGGTTTCCAAAGCATATTACATATTGATAACTTCCAAATTTTGAGCAAATACTATGTGTTAAATCTATGTCCTTCCTTATTGAATAGTGGGATTTTGTCCTAAAGTATGTCCAGTTTTTTGGATAAAACCTCTTTGCTTATGTGATGGCTGTTATTTCCACCTGCTTTGAGAAAATAAAATTATTTTTGCTCAGCTGTTGTTTTTTTTTCGTGTATAGCTAATCTGAAGATAATTTAATGCAGTGTTTCCCATATCTTCAGAAGTGAATAGGACTACATTCCCTATGAAAACTTGCTGTGGCATTTACCCTAATGGAGCTCTGCTCACTAGATGAGAGTTTGAGTTTAGTTGCCAGCATCAAGCTTTTCTGTGTGAATTTAGATTTTCATGAATAGTGACAAGAGAAGTATTTCATATATTAGAATTTAAAAAACAAGTGGTTGGAATCTGGTGATATTGGATATGTTTTTACAGAGAGGATTTTGTTTACAAGAACTAGTGGTGTCTTGTATTCTAGGTTGATAACCTCCTCCTTGTAGTCATTCAGTCTGCCCACCTGGTGAGTCAGAGAAAAGCTTTCCAGCAGTCTATTGAAGGGCTCATATCTCTGCACCAGGAACAGACATCCAGCCAACCCATCATTGCCAAAGCTCTACAGCAGCTAAAGGTAAGCAGGCTTTGAGATTATTTGTGAAAACTGGTGGTGCATTGCTCACTGATAAGTAAAAAAGTGGAAGAAGATTTGATTGCAAAGGTAATGGCATATTCTGCAATTTTAAGTTGTGTGGTAGTCCTCTATGGACTTTACTTTCAGTACAATGTTCACTCTGTTTTTGCAAAAGACTTGTGAGTGTGTTTTTGAGCTATATTGGTGTAACCATTTTTGCATTGGGTAATTGGGAAACAAGTCCATAATGCAGATGAAACACCATAGCAACAGAGTGAATACCTTTTTGGGTGACCTCAATATTGAATTGAAAGAAAGTGTATGATTTTCTAAAAACAAATTCTATAAAAATCAATGATCTGCAACAAACAACTTTTCTTCCCATATTTGAAGATGCAAAAGTGGGCAGTCTCTGTTTATTTTCTTTTGGATTTGGTGTGGGTTTTTTATCTTTCTCTTCTTGTTTTGTGTATGTGGCGTGGGTTTGTTTTTTTTTTTTGTTTGTTTGTTTGCTTTTGTTGGATGAGTGTTTTCTTTGATGGGTTTGTTTTGTTTGTTTGTTTGTTTGTTGGGCTTTTTAAAGTGGCAGTATCAAGTCCCTGCATTCAATA
Organism: Daphoenositta chrysoptera; assembly: GCA_013397915.1. Classification (NCBI taxonomy): domain Eukaryota; kingdom Metazoa; phylum Chordata; class Aves; order Passeriformes; genus Daphoenositta; species Daphoenositta chrysoptera. The sequence continues at coordinate 620,259 of VZRO01008335.1, read as the reverse complement.
GAGGCTGTGTCCATATACCAAGGTGAAAATACAACCAAAGGCTTGGTCACGCTATAGATAGTAGAACTCATTTTTTCCTTTCTCGTCTGTCTGGTTTTGGTTGGATGTTTTTGTTTGTTTTGTGGTTTTTTTGTTCATTCCCCACTCACCCTTTTGCTGTCTTTGTTTTTCAAGTTAATCACATGCAAGCAGACTTTATTATAATACTTGAGTTAATTACAGGACTTGCTTCGTGTGACTGCTGGAAAGTGTGTGTTTTTCCAAGACTGAATAAATTTTTGTGGCATTGTAGTACCTTTTCATTTAAAAAAATGTGATTGTTAGATTAATGCTTGCCTTATATTCTACAGTTGACAAGACTAAATAATATTTTGATGTTCCCCCCCATCTCTTTTTGTTGTTACTCAGAATGATGCATTACAGCTATGCAATAAGATAAGCAGTGCCATTGATAGAGTTGATCACATGTTCACATCTGAGTTTGATGCTGAAGTTGATGAATCTGAATCTGCCACTTTGCAGCAATACTACCGGGAAGCCATGATTCAGGGTTATAATTTTGGGTTTGAGGTAAGGAAACAAAAACCAGTTGAAATTTCTGGTTTTAAATTGGTACAAATAAGGTAACTAATAACTGTGGAAATACAAAGAATTTATGGAACCATTGAATTACTTAGTTGGAAAAGACCTTTAGGATAATCAATTCCAACTGTTAATTCACCACTACCAGCTCCACCACTAAGCTATGTCTACATCTACACATCTTTTAAATAACTCCAGGGATGGGGACTCAGCCACTTCCTGTGGGCTGTTTTAATGCCTGACCACCTTTTCAGTGAACAAGTTGTTCCTAATATCCAATCTAAACCTCCCCTGGCCCAATTTAAGGCTGTTTTCTCTTGTCCTAGCACTTTTTACTTGGGAGAAGAGGCTGACACCCACATCACTATCACCTCCTTTCAGGAAATTGTAGAAAGCAATAAGCACCTGAGCCTCCTTTTCTCCAGGCTAAACAACCCCAGCTCTCTCAGCCACTCCTTACCAGACTTGTGCTCCAGCTTTGTTGTCCTTCTCTGGACTTGCCCCAGCACCTCAATGTCTGTCTTGTAGTGAGGGGCCCAACACGGTATTTGAGGTGCAACCTCAGCAGTGCCCAGTACCATCACTGCCCCAGTCCTGCTAACCACACTGTTGCTGATAGAAGCCAGGATGCCACTGGCCTTCCCCTGGGCACACACTGAATCATGTCCAGCCAGCTGTCAACCAGCACCCTCAGGTCCTTTTACCCCGGGCAATTTTCTAGCCACTCTTCCCCCATTTTCTAGTGCTACATGGGATTGTTGTGGCACAAGTGCAGGACCTGGCACTTGACCTTGTTGAACCTTACACAGTTTGCCTTGGTCCAACAATCCAGCCTGTCCAGATCCCTCTGCAGAGCCTTCCTGCCCTCCAGCAGATCAACACTCCCACTCAACGTGGTGTTGCCTGAATTGACTGAGGGTGCCCTTGGTTGCCTGGTCCAGATCATTGATAAAGGCATTAAACAGGACTGGCCCCAAAACAGGGTCCTGGGGAACCCCAACAGTGACTGGCTGCCAACAGGATGTAGCACCAACTCACCACCACTGCCTGGGCCCGGCCATCCTTCCAGACTTTTACACAGTGAGCAGTGAACCTCTGTCCAGACCATGAGCAGCAGCTTCTGCAGAAGAATGCTGTGGGAAACGATATCAAAAGCTTTACTAAAATACAGGTATATGACATCCACAACCTTACGCTGATCCACTAAGTGGCTCACCTTGTCGTAGGAGGAGATCAGGTCAGTCAAGTAGAACCTGCTTTTCACAAACCCATGCTGGCTGGGCCTAATCTTCTGGTTGTCCTGTAATGGATGATCCATAGCCTTCAGACTGAGAGGTCTGTTGTTTTCTGGATCCTCCTTGCAGTCCTTCATATAAATGGGCCTCACGTTTGGTAATTTCTAGTGGACTGACTTCCCAGTTTTAGCAGAACATCATAAAAAAATGTGTTGCTTCAGAAATTTTACATGAAATTAATTGGAAAGCAACAGATGAATCTGATAAATCTGTTAAATTAGGAATGCCTGGAAATCTAAAAATCTTTTAAGAGCTTGATGATTTCAGGTGTAGTCTTGTAAACTCTGCTGCTTGGCAACATTTTAGATGATATCAGAATTGTTAAGGTTGGAAAAGACCTCCAAGGTCATGTCCAGCCTTCAGCTGAGTGCCACCATGCTCACTAAACCATATCACAAAGGGCCACGTTTACTCATTTTTTGAGTACTTCCAAGGATGGTGACTCCACCACCCTGTGGTTTAACTTCTTTCTTACAGTTTTTCAGCCCACAATAGCATAATACTGTAACGTGAGACATTCCATCAGAGTTTATGGTGGTTCTTTGATGCAGTGCAGGTTTTCGAGTCCTTGCCTTAGAGTGCAGACATTGAAAATGTTATGTTCAGATGCTTTAAATGTTTTGCTATTTGATTCCTGTGGGCTTTTAAATTTTTTTTTAAGTTTGTGTCATACTCTAGCATACTTCTAGGATAGTCTTTTAAGATGTAGCTGGTATTTGTTTGATTTTTAAATGCGCATAGATAACTTTTTTTATTCCGTAATGTTACAGCACTATAACTATAAATAAACACTACTTTGCAGTTCAGTCTCTGATTACAGAACCAAGTGTTTATGTAGGATGTTTCTTCAATGATGTATACACTGTTAAACATCAGCACGTGCCTGATGGACACAGAAGAATGCAGTATGGCTCAGTACTGCCTCTCACTGTAGCATATTTTGTATCATACTTTTCTTGATTAATTTTTTTTCTATAAATAGACAACTGCTTGCATAAAATAGTTTTGTCTAAGAATAGGATGTGACTGTCACCATACTGTAGAGTTTTGTTAGCCTGCAAATACTCCAGTGGATATTGTTCTTCTTATTAATATGTGAAAAGTAATCTTCAGTTTCTTACAGTACCATAAAGAAGTTGTTCGTCTGATGTCTGGAGAATTCAGGCAGAAAATTGGAGACAAATATATCAACTTTGCCAGAAAATGGATGAATTATGTGCTAACAAAATGTGAGAGTGGCCGAGGCACTCGACCCAGGTAACAGCCAACTTGTTACTGCCATGGTAGTTTTTGGAGGAGCTGAAGGGTTGGGCTCATAAAACTGGAGTAAATGAAGTGACATCTGGCTGGTGGCCAGTCACTAGGTGTTCTTTGGGGCTCAGTTTTAGGGCCAGTTTTTTTCAATGTTTTTATCAATGACTTGGATACAGGAGTTGTGCACATACTAAATAAGTTTGCCATACTAAATTAGGAGGAGATACTGATTCCCTCAAGGGCACAGGGACCATACAGAGAGAACTTAATAGATTATGTGTGCTGGACAATAACCAACCTTATGAAATTTAACAGGGGCAAATGCCAGATTTTGCACCTGGGGTGCTGTAACTCTGGGTATACATATAGATCAGAGGCCAAGAGGTTGGAGTGCAGCCATTCAGAAAAGGACCTTGGGGTTCTGGTTGATTGTGAGTTTTGACACATTGAGTCAGTAATGTGTCCAGGTAGTGAAAAGGGCCAGCTGTATCTCGGGGTGCCTTAGGCACAATAGATCTGACCAGTTGGAAGGAGTGGTTGCACCACCATGTTAAGCATGGGTGTAGCCTCACCTTGAGTACTGGGTGCACTTTTGGGCTCCACAATCTAAGAAGGACATAAAAATATTGCAATGTGTCTAAAGAAGGGCAGTGTAGATGGTGAAAGGGCTAAAGGACAAGATGTAATGAGGAGTAATTAAGGATACTAGGCTTGCTCAGCTTAGGGAAGAGAATGAGTTGCTATCTGCAGCTTCTTCATGTCTTCTATGTGGTGACAGGACAAGAGGAGGTGGCTTAAAGCTGCATTTGGGGAGGTTCAGATTGGGTCTTAGGAAAAACGTTCTTCACTGAGAGGTGGTCAAGCACTGGAACAAACTCCCCAGGAAAATGGTCATGGCCCCAGGCCTGTTGGTGTTCAAGAACCATTGAGGCTGTGCTCTTAACTTCTGTGTTGCCCTGTATGGAGTCAGAAGTTCAATTCTGATGATCCATGTGTGCCTCTTCCAACTCAGGATATTCTATGATTCTGTTTGTATTTTGTAGGTTGCAGCTGCTAGTTCTAGTAGGTTAAAGAGGAGGCAGTGGGGGACAGCAAGTGGCTGAAGACACAACTCACTCCAGCCAAGTTACTCACTTGTTTTATTTACCAGTCTAGGCCATGAAACCACTGATGCCTAGTCATTACTAATCAGATAGTCGTGAAATCATTAGTATCCTTTCAGTCTTGTTTCAGAAAGGAGACTTCAGGCAGGGAATGCGGTGGTTTGGCTTGTTGCTCTGAAACATATTATGGTTGAGTTGATGATACTGTTCTCAAGGTAACACATATATGGGTTTAGATACATAGCATGGCCTGCTCACCTTATTTGGCAGTGTCCTTGCTAAAATCAGCCTTTATCTGAATATAACTGGATACGAGGTAAAGTTTTTATGTTTTATATATTAGTCTGTTTTCTTACAAAGATTTTATCGTATTTTCCAGAGGGGAAAAAAAAAACTATTGTCTACTGTTCTTGGATCTGGTTGAAACTCTTAATGATGGCTTTAGCCAAAGAGCATTTAATTTTCTGTCTTTTCTTTTACATAGATGGGCAACTCAAGGTTTTGATTTTCTTCAAGCCATTGAGCCAGCATTTATTTCAGCTCTCCCAGAAGATGACTTCTTGGTATGAATGAATTATTCTGCAGGTGTTCGTTTGTAAATGCTTGTGAAGCTGTCAGTATATGTTTTCAGGGATACTTTTTATAAGACAACATCTGAACACAGATGCAGTTCTGAAACAATTGCTGTTGTATATCACTGTTGATGCTGCTATCTCTTCTGTTTGTTAGATTCTGAAGAGAGTAGCTACTGTTTGTGACCATTGCCAGTAATGGTTTCAAGTTGCTGGTACTGTCTTGGGAGGCCACCTCCTTTTGTGTCTTGGAAAGCTGACAGCAGCTTTCTACAGAGATTTATGGCTGTCATAATGAATTTCTAAATGTAAGCTTCTGAGGCATAAGTAACGCCCAAATTCGTCTGTGGATATGAATACAAAATCACAACTGTTAAAAGATTTTTATTTTCATATTGTGCCAACATGAAACAGACTTTAAAGCATCTTTCTTTTGTTTTTATTGTGGAAAAAACAGTAGACTAAAGCTGGTTTTTTTGTGTGCTCTGCCTTCGTCCTTTTCCTGTGAAAATAAAATTCTGAGAATTTATTTCTCTGATCTTGGTACAATACTACAGAGAAGTGAAAGCACAGTTGCCACAAAATAGCAGAATGTGAGTGTCAGCACCTCTTGATTTTTACTAATTTCAAGATGTGTTAAGAAATGCCAACCACATTAGTCTTGCATAATACAGAAATGATACGGTTTAGTCTTCTTTTCACATGTGTTTTTATCAGGAGCTCCCTAGTAAGTTACGTGTTATTCCTGCATTAGTGTTGCTGGGGAAGGGTTGTCTGCCTTACTGACAGAGTTAAGCTGGTATTTGAAATACACTGATACTTTAGCTTTAAGAAGTACCACCTCAAATTCTTTTGCTTGGACACAGTTTCTAAAACAGACTTTGAATATTTGTAAAGGGGAGAGAAACGGGGAGCGCAAAACCTTAACTGCATTTTTGAACTTTTTTCTTTCTTAAATGGGATTGAAGTTTTGGGGATCTCGAAGCCACTTTGATTAATCTGTATAGCACAGGTCACAGTATTTTGAATCCTGATCTCTTAGATACTGCATCATGTCATGGATTAATGATGGTCTAGATTTAGAGCTCTACATTTCAAGATGAAATTCTAGCTCAGTCTGCATTGGTAAAATATGCCAGCCTAAAGCTCAACTCTCCTTTGGTTTTATAATTTTGGGTTTTTTTAGTCCTTAAAGTTCCTGGTCTTCACTAAGTTTTTAATTTCTGGAAGATATTTTGGCTACTCTGAGTGACTGGCATATAGAAGTGAGCTTCACAGCAGCTCTACTGAAGAGCATAATTTTACTACTTTGTGAAGATATATTATATCCCTGGTGTTCTGGCAAGTAAATTGAACCAGAGGAAGGTTTAATAGCTTGTCCAGGGTTACGAACACAGTGAATAGTACACCTAATAATTGAGCTCAGATTGCCTGAGGCCCAATTCAGTGATTTTAACTATTAAAATTGTTTGCATGAAAATTTTGATAGCTGCATGGGTGGTAGATAAGGAAAGTGTATTTCTTTTAATATGCAGGGCTTCATATTTTTTGTTTTACAGATTTTCATCTTGCAATTCAGACCATCATATTGTCAGTCAATTTTTTTAGGTGTTTCTTCTTGAGATGTGAAGGGGGAGGGCAGAGAAGGTTGTTACAGCTTTTTCCAGGAAGCTTGATTTTAATTTTGTTAACAATGGACATTAAGTTCCACTACCTTTATATTTTGAAATGTTCTTCATGATATGTCACTGTTCAGTTCTAACAGTTATGTAATTTTGACAAGGACAAAAGTCAAGACAAAACTAGGACTTCCTAGCTTTAAAAAAAAAATCGTTTAAGTCAAAACACTAATGTGGATCCAGAAGTTTAATATAATAGGTAGAATATAGGGGTGCTTATCTGACAGATTACATGCTTGAACAATGTAACTTTGTTACTGTGAGCTTTATCATATGACCATCAACCTTCTTGTAACAAAACATCACAGCTTTTTATGTTTGTCTTTTCTAGAGTTTACAGGCTTTGATGAATGAGTGCATTGGCCATGTTATTGGAAAACCTCACAGTCCTGTTACAGGTTTGTACCTTGGTAAGGCAGAAGTTACTGGCATTTGTTCTGGAGCTTTGCTGCTGCTGTTACAGAATTTTGGTTGTAAAGTACTTCTAAATGCGAGAAATACCAATACAAGCATTTTCTGTCTTTTTGTGATTGTTGATGTGAAACCATTATTGCCTGATAAAGTGTAAATATGTGGTGGTTTTACTCAAGAAATTTCAAAGCTTTACAGATGCTTTCCTCTGATTTTGTCCTTCCTGTGAAGTCTTGCAAATCTTCTAGGAAAGGGCCGTGTTGGGTAAAGAAGTGATGTTAGCATTAGGAAGGTAGTTGCAGCTTCCTCTCCTAAACTTTCATTGTGGCACTGCAGTTATTTACACTTTGGCACAGCAGGATATTTATGCTTCTAATGGACTTTAGATTGTCCAGTACATACAGGTTGTGCATGGGGGCTGTGCAAAATATTTCTCCAATATAAAATACGGCATAGTGTAAAATACATCTTTATAGATATAAATGTTGTTATCATTCGTGTGAAATCAACGTATTTGATTGTGTATCTTGAGAAAAGAATGTTTCGTCAGCAGTGCATCCCTTTTACCCATTTCTTTCTCAGTACTGTTTCTCTTTTCCTCCTCTCAACTCCATTGACTGGTTTGCTTTTCAAAATACTTGTAATCTTTTTTGTCTTTCTTCTGGTGTCCACTTCCTGGGCTGGCTTGATGATAGAAGACATAAGGGGAGGGTAATCTGCCCCCAGGAAGAGGAGGTTTTCCACTTTTTCAGGAAAGCTTGTTTTGATATAATTTTGATGAGAATGTCTAATAGCTGACAAACCTTTTGCAATGGAAATCAGTCCAATCCTTTGGAAAGAGGTGTAGTCTAAAATCAAATTTAGCCAAATTCTGTACAGTGATGTAAAACTTGTACATTCACTCTTAGTACTGTTGTTGAGAGGGAGGTCTGTTTTAGGTGAATCACCAGCGTGATGATGCCAAATTACTGAAACTCTTATAAATGCTATTGCAGACACAGCAGATCACACAAACTAAATTGCTTGATGGCTTTTGTCTCAGAGGGGTGGGGAGGGGATGACACAGATGAATGCTGCAGACTTGAACAGCAGTCTGAAACTTTAATACATATGAAATTTAACATAAACTGTATCCTGGCTGCAGATATTGCAGATACTCATCACCTGATTAGGAGAAAAATAAGACTTCCAGTTACATTTGCATACCACTGTGAAGGACTTAAACCCACTGTGGTCTTTACCCCTTTTCCCAAAGCTGAGGATCCAGTTGTGTTCACACTGGTACCTCCAGACACATACCTGTGTATCTCCTGGTGTTATATCCTGTCTTTTTGCTTTGTGAAACAGCCTGTGTCTCCCTGGGTGGATTAGGATCTGCCCTTTGGGTCTCCTGCTAGTGTATTTGCCAATTATAGCAGGACAACCAACACCTGGCCCTGGCGTCTTTTGCTTGCCCTGGTAGTGCAAACAAGGCAGAAACTCAGCTCACTGAGAGGAACTTAGCCTGGCAGAAAGTACTGACTCATGGTTTGACAGGCAACCAGCTGTCTTGAGATGTGACTGGCACAGTATTTTTGTACTAATTAAGGAGGGGTTGAGGGCAGACGGTGCACACTGCTCTGGGAGGCACTGAATTAGTTAGGCAGAAAGACAGTGACTACTCGTTTAGGTTTTGCCCTGTCCATTCGTGCCACTTCCTTGGGGCAGACTGTCATGGTGGGCATTAGTATGGGTAAAACTGTCATGTGGGTTTTATCCACAGCTTAATTTGCTTTCCATTATTGTCTGAGAAAGCTCAATTCTTATGCAAAGGAAATGTAATAATGCTGTTTGGTTTTCGAAGTATTATTTTTGCTTTGTTAATGTTTATTTTTGCAATAAGATAAATTAATTTGTGAAGTAGAAATAATGAAGTAGTTTTTATGAAATACATACACATTTTCTAATTGCTAATTTTTAACTATCTGGAGGATTTTCATTATTTTATGGATGATTTAAATAATACAATAATATGAGAAGTATTGATACACACGATTTATTTAAAATTGAAATAATTTATATTTTTCTTAAAGGATAAGAAAATATATGCTAGTTCACACTTAAGTCTGTAAATAGGAATTTGTTTTAATTTTGTGTCTTGAAGTGGCCCTAACAGAGTTTTTCTGACAACTGAGTAAATGTGATCTGTTTTTACATTTGCAGCTGTTCATCGAAACAGTCCCCGTCCTGTAAAAGTGCCTCGGTGCCATAGTGATCCACCAAATCCTCATCTCATCATCCCCACGCCTGAAGGCTTCAGGTATTTAGCATTAGTATGGCATTTTAAGCTGTTTTATCCTCTCTTGGCTATGCTGAATGTCAGTAATTGGAAGACCTTTTCTTTCCCTTTGAGGGCAAAGCAGACAGAAAAAATTAGCATGTAAGTGATCCAGATTTTATTGACGTGCTTTTAAGGACAATACAAGTTTCCTATTCTTGCTGCTTGCCCACCCCACTTTCTGTTGGTGCATGTGCTCTCACTTTGAAGTCATTCTTATCCCCTTTTATCTTTCCTGAAACCAGTGTTTCAATTTAAAAAGCTTTAATTCAGTGAAAACTGCTCATTAACAAGACTTTTATTTCCTTCCCCGCTTTGAATGCCTGCCTAAGTTCCTGTGGCAGTGCTATCTGTAGTTTACATACATTACAAAAATGTAGCATTCTGGAATATGGTGGCATTTCTGCGTCATTACCAACGTTCTGTGAATAAGCCTAAAATGGTGGATCTTTTCTCCTGCCTTTGAAAGAGTTGACATGAGAATTAATGCAGAAATAGTGTAAAAAATTTTTGAAATAAACATCTCCATGTGTAATTTTACACAGAGGGCCCTATTTTTCAAGATGATGACAACAGTGAGAAACTCTACAGTTGACATTTTTTTCAGAAGTCGCTTAACTGTTGGCAGAAACTAGTGCTATTCTAAAGATTTGAAGATTTTTATTTTGAGGATTATTATTACTGTACACACTGACAGCCCACAAAGCTTCTGAAACCCAGAGTTATTCCACATAAAAATCTTTATGTAACTGAAAAACTTTCTACAACCAGACATCATTATACACACTTCAATATTTTCTTTCTAGAGCAAACTTTCAACTCCCTACATATTTTTTTGAAGTGTTTCCTGAAGCTTCTCTCCTTGCCACAGCACGCGGAGCGTCCCTTGCGATGCGCGGAGCCATGGCAGCGGTGCTGTCAGTCGCCCCGCGCCCCTGGGCAGCGACTCGGCCCAGCCCAAACCTCCCAGCAGTGCCAATGAGACCAGGTAGCTCCGCTCCGTGACCCAGCAGACCCATCCTGCCTGCATCACCCACATAACTGCTCCCACATACATCCTCATAGATCCTTTGCACCGTGCTCCTCCCTCCCTTCCTGTCTTCCACTGGCTCCTTCATTCATGTGTGACTTGAGCAAAATCGTGTGTCTTAGAAATTGGTGGTGAGGCCACTTCAGATTCAAAATGCCTGAACAATGTGGTAGTTAAAGCATGCAGTTCTAAGGTAGAGTACGGATTTGCTCAGTAAAATGTCCATGAAATGAACATATGCCAGTCAGCTCATTGGTATAACTTTAGTAAATAATTAGTACTGGTAACTAACACTTAGAATCATAGAATCATGTTCACTAAGATAACTATAACATACAAATAAGTGCAAGAATTTTCATTTTTTTCATGTTAGTGAACAGTTTTGGTATTGTTATTGTCCATCATAAACGTTTTGAAATACTATATTGTGGCAAATGCAAAATTAAACACCTGAGGATTTTTAAAAAAAATATTTCTTGCTACAACTTTGGCTTCTTAGGGGGATGCAGAATAAACTTATTATGAAAGAAACTATTATTTTATCAGGATATGTAACAGAAACCACTCCTGTATCATTACAAATGACCTTCCTTTTTCTTTTGACAGATCTATGTTAGTATCTTTCTTGTTTTTTGACCTTTGATTTGGCTGTTACAATTTCAGACTGTTGGTATTTCTTCCCATATTACAGTCAGACCACTGACATGTCTCCCAATTTTATTTTACTTTTTTTTTCTCCCTGCACCCCTGACTGTGAAAAGCCTGCTCTTAACACAGTGGTGTTACCTTACTGTTTAAAAACAGCTTTTTGGATTCTTATTTCTACTGCAGAATTCTGAAAGTTCTTTGGGATGGAAATTCATATGAATGGATATGCATATCTGACTATATCACACAGCTGGTAGGGAAAAAAAAGAGGTTGTGAAGGAAAAATGGATGGTGACCAAAGTGAAATTGATATGACTTGATTATGAATTGTTTTGTAATAAATAATTTTTGATTGCGAGCCAGCAAACCATCATCGTTTGATTTGTTATCAGATGCATAGCAGAAGCATGCATTAAGCTGTTAAGAGGGAAGTAAATTGCCACTCTCTATATGCAATCTTTTCTGCAAGTTTTTTCTGTTTATTTTTATTACAGGATGTGACTTGCACTTTTTACAGTAGCCTCCAGATGTATAGCTTATGAATCTTGGCCTTTTTTTTGGTTGAAAATATATCTTTAAATTGTTGTCATTCAAACATAGACATTATTTATCCTTCGTGCCTCTGTTTTAAGCCCCCTCATGAAAAAGACAGAGTAGGCAGTAGTCTGCAGCATTTGAATAGCCCTTTCAAGAAGTAACATTCTAGAGAATTTTCACTGAGAGGTTCTGGCAGCTTTATAAGCTGACAGTGGGATGGATAATTAGTGTTTTTCAAAGACTTGTATTTTTCGTAGAGTTCTCAGCTTTTATTTTTCTGATGGTTGTTCATAAAATATCCCATGATCTTGGGTTTTTTTATGCACTGTCTGGATTTTTAAGTAGCGTTTAATACCCTGTATGAGCTAGGAATAATTTGAAGAAAAAATTTATGAAAGCAGAGACAGAGTTCTGAAGGCTCCTGGGGTTTTTTTATGGGTTTTGTTTATTGAGGAAGGCAAAATACTACAGTGTAATATGTTTCTACAATTTTTATTTTGTTGTTTTACTGTAGTTAAAAGAAAGTTGCAAATGTTGATGCATTGAAGTCTTAGTTATGAATTTTATTTATTTGTGCTCCAAAAGAGAAGTGGAGTCTTTTGGATCAATGAAGTGTTTTGTGGTTTGGCGAAGTGTGGAGTCCAGTGCTGGAATAGCACAAAGACAGAAACTTTCTATGCTTTCCAGAAACTCTGTAGACATTTAAGACATGATTATAAGCATAAAATATCTATGAAAAGTTGAACATAAGAACTTTGTAAATCAATTGTACTAGGCAGTGCATAGTGCACAAATGCCACCATAGTTCTAGTGAAGTTTTTCTTAACAACAACAACCACCAAAAGAAAAAAAGTCAGTAGAATATAACTAGAAATTAAAATTCAAAGCACCAATTCCTGGTTGTTTACATTGAGCTTTCTGACATTTATACATTTACACTAGGTTCACACTAATAACCATTATAGATGTTCAATTTATGAGCTAACTGGGGTTATTATTCATCGTTTCATTATTTATCTAGGGCTGGAGCCAAAAATTATCAAGCATTCTTCTCTTTTACTGTAGTTTTTGGCTGATGATGTGCATACAGACTTTCTGGATCAATAAAAGGTGTGGGTGGCTAAGATGGGCCTGAAATGGGGTTTAAGCATCTGCATTCAAAACTGTGATGCTTAGAGTCCTCTATTCAGCTCCTGCCTCGTTTTAGAGGTGGTGCTTGTTTTTAAGCATTTTGTGCACCAGGAGTTTTTGCTCTGTATATGCTGAGAACCGCCTTAGCCTTCTTGCTCATTAAAACCTCCACTTTCTGAAGAATAATGGGGATTTGCATCAGTTTAGTTTCAGTTCCTGCTCAAACTTACAAAATCTAGTTGGGCAATAGAAGGAAGGGCAAAGCAAACCTCATATGGAGAAGATTCGCATTGGAGTAGGTTGTCTTCAGTTTTGGCTTCTGTTCTCAAGGTTGTTGATTTTGGCTTTTTTTCCTTTTTCTTCTTTTTTTCTAAACTATTTTTAGGTAATAATCAGATACAATTTGGAAACAACTTTGGGACTGTAGGGTAGTTCTCTCATGGGTGCTCGTGCACCTTGTGATGCCAGGTATCTTTCATCTTTTTGTAGTTGTTAGCTTTCAGTGAAGGATTTAACAATGTTGCCCAGTTTTCAGTAATGTTTAGCTCATACCTCTAAAGCATTATGTTTAAGGAGCCATCAGTCACAGTTCTTCCCCATCAAACATTAAAAACTGAAAGGGAGCCTTGTCCAAAAGGGAGTTAATGGTAGAAAGACTTCCACAAGGAATATACATCTCTAAAACATGAGTGGACTAATTGTTGTCTAGGGCTGGAGGAAGGTGCCTAAAGACCTAAAAATTTAAGTCTCGTTTCTCTTAGTATTGTTCTCCTTTCTCTTCAGCCTTCTTACTCATCTGCCTCTTACTCTGAGGCATCTGATTCCACTCTGTGCTGTCTGGAAGAACTGGGGCCTCCAAGCAGTCAGGCTGCTGCCATTTATCAGTGTCCTTCCTGTCAACCAGCTTGTGTTTCTTCCCACTAGTTCTGACTTAATGACTGTGAAGTATGACTGTATTTGCAGTGCACTAGGCACATCTGAATTCAGTTACTACCTTTCATCTGATGATGTGGCTCACATTATCACCCAACTGAATCACTTCTGATTGTATATCCAACCCTGGCACAAGCTGCATCCTGCAGCAGCTGTCTTAGTAGTAGGTTACAAGTCATGCAAATGGATTCTGTTGCTATGGGAAAGAAACAATTTGAAGTAGTTTATGCTTTGGAAGCTTAGGTCTTTTTCATAGAGCAGCATAACTAAAATCATATAAAAAGTCTTCATTTTGGGGGCAAAATAGCATAGAGAGGGTTTTCTGTTTACCTTTCGGCATCAGTTTTTCTTTCATGTTGCTTTCATGGTTCATATCCTAGGCTTCAGAGGTTCTGTCTCTTAAAAACTGCGGTTAAATTAGCATTGCACTAAATAAATACTAATGACAAGTTAATTAGTATGATGGCTCTTTTTAACAGGGGTTCCAGTGTCCCTGAAAATGATCGACTTGCTTCAATAGCAGCTGAATTGCAGTTCAGATCCCTTAGTCGTCACTCCAGTCCCACTGAAGAACGAGAAGGTGATTGTCACAGTAACAAATTGTGACCTGATGTGCAGATGCTTTATGTCATTAACATATTTCTCTCTGTTCCCAGTTCTTGCCCTTTCCAAAAATTTTTTTCGCCTCATCGCATTCAAAAATCTTAGATTTTTAACTTGTAGGATTATATCATCAGAGTAAGTCCTTCTGTTCTCAGACATATCCAGTATTCTCTTGCCATTCATATTGTTTCTGAATTGTATCTGAAGGGATTTCCTGGTGCCATACTAAGTTCCACTGTTCAAAATGAAATTAGTAATATGATTTCTGAATTATATACTCCATTTTATAGTAAATTTCAAAACACTGTTAACGAGGTATGAACTGGGTCCATCAGGACAGTGAAGTGTTTTCTGTCCAGTTCTTTCTCCCTGCAGTATTCATATTACAAATACTTTCTGTTATTTGAATCCTGGAAGAAGGGACAGGATGTGTGACTTGATGTCCTGGTCAGGGCTTCTCCTTCAGGTTTCCCCAGCCCCTGTATATGGGGTATTTATTGCAACAAATACCTTGAAAGATTGAGTGTGAAAATTCAAAGGAAGTGCAAAGTCTGAAGCAAAATACAGTTGATATTGTGGTCATCCACACTGGATTTCATGGAGAGAAGTACCTTAAAAATTTATATTAAGAGGCATGGGAGATTTTTTTCATCATTGTTAGTTTTTAAGCAAATGTTGAAAACATTGTCTGCCTCATGCTTATTCCATTTTTTTTTCTATCTGTATGAAAAGGAAGGTGCCGTCAGTTGGAATGAACACAAATCTTATTCTAAGGAACCTTAGAAAATTCTTTTTCTACAGATATTCTGCATATTTGATTCTGAGTGCCCTGGCTTGAAGTGCTTCCCTCAGTTGTGGAAGGAGATCTCTGTTTCTATATAAATGAAATTCTATTTTATAATTTGTTTTCTAAAGAGAAGTCAATTTTAATTTCAAGAGCATATGTGCTCTACATGTAGGGTGTATTTGTCCTGTATGTAAGATCTTAGCTTCTGCTGAATATAGTGGCATAATCCTTAATAAGAGATAAAGCTACTTTTGTGCTCACACTATTATTTCTTTAGAGCCGTTGTATCCAAAAGGAGATTCAAGTGGTTCATCCCGGCGGAGTTGGGAGCTCAGAACATTAATCAACCAGACCAAAGGTATGTTCTGGTCTGGAGTCACTGTAATGTAATGTCTGTTAAATTGTACTGAAAGGTTGGATTTTACTGGGGATTGTGAAGAGGTTTTCACAGCTTCATACATAGGACATGTATAGGAGATTATAACATTAATTATAATTAATTATAACATTATATATATAATTATATATAATATATATTATATAATATATATACTATATATAATATAATAGAATATCTATAATACTAATTATAACATTCGGAGATTAACATTATATATGTTTATATATAGGAGAAAAAATAAAACCCTCATTGCAGGTGTAGGATTTTGCTAACAAAATCATAAGAAGATCTCTCCCCAGTGTGGGATTTTCTTATTTTGGGTGTCTAATAGTGTGTGATCCCACTCTGTTTCCTAAATTTAAGGCTGTTGTGGGGCCCCTTCCTCTCTGTCCTACTACTGATTTTCATGAAACTGAAAGTAACTTGATTACTTTAGACACTCATATACTGTAGAAATTGATACATGAAGCTTGTTTGCATGTATTGTGGCAGGGTAGAACCTCATGAAACATGAGAAAAACATTTCTGTCACATTAGAAACTGGTCTCATTATGTGTCTTACACAGAACACAAGAAGAATTACAAATTCTTGTTTTGAAATCTAGAAGTCAGAACATAAATACTGAAGGAATTTGAGTTTGTTTAAACTAAAAAAGAATGAGGGAAAACTTCAAAATTTCTGGAAGATTGCTGTAATGGGAACTGGTTTTACTGTCCACTGTGGATAAGACTTAAGATTTTGTTTTAAAACTACAGCAAGGCATATTTAGTATAGAGAAAGTACTATGAGTTATGGGTAGGGAAGTAGAATATATAGTTTGGGAGTATCAGTATCTCCATCCTGTGGAGACTGCCAGGAGCAGCTTAGGCTACTGGTGTCAGCAGTGACAGGGGCATAATTTTTGTGCTTTCCAAGGAGGGGATGAACTAACGCTGCCCTGAGATCTCTTTGGTCTCACTCACTAGGATGCTGTTTCATGACAAGACTTGAGAGCTGGAGTTTCTAATACCTCTAAATCTTTGAAATAACAGATGCCATCACTCTTAGAAGAAACCTCTCATAATTCTGTAGAACAAAGCCTTACCTGTCCTTCTTTCCTTGGCGCTTTTATGACCCTATTTCCACTATCAGAGGTTAGGTACAGGTCAAATGTGAACAAGTGTGTTGCATTTCATAAATGTGAATTCCTTGAATCAAGTAAGAGATGTTTAATAAAGTACCACTGTTCTCATTTTACTTCAGTTTCATATGTGATTGTTAAAATGTCTTATTCTTTTCCTACATCTTAATTAGACTCACAAAATAGGTTTTTTTTTAAACTCTGGTCACTTCATGTGATATCAAAAGGTAACAAAATATAACAGCAAATATTCCTCAGTCAAGGGAATTGTTCATCATTCTTTTTAGACACTGCTTCCAAGCAAGCCCCGATGGAAGCTGTTCAAAAGTCTGTTCAGTTGTTTGAAGAAAGGAGATACAGAGAGATGAGAAAGAAGAACATCATTGGCCAAGTTTGTGACACACCGAAATCTTACGATAATGTCATGCACGTAGGTCTGAGAAAAGTGACTTTCAAGTGGCAGAGAGGAAACAAAATTGGTATGTTCTTTATACTTTCATTTATCTAGCTAAAATACCAAACTTAGTATTCGTGAAGGAAATCAAAGACTATCTTTAAAAATCTTGGGTCTTTGCATAAGTATTATCAGCTTTACTAAAATCAAAATGTCAAAATACAACATAGTGTTGCAGCTAGGATTTTCTTAATGTAGCATGTTACTGAAATTTCCATTGGTCAAATAACAGGAAATGAGAAGCATTTGGTTAGGACAATTATGTAGGTATGATCTTGTGATATCTGCATGTGTTTAACTCTATAAAATGTTCGAGTTCTACATTTGGAAGAACCAGAAATACAAATGGAAATGAGTTCAAACCCTGGGATTTAATTCACCAATCTTATTGTTTTCCCCCATATGATCACTTCTTTTCTCTCTGGTTTGGGACTTTGGGGGAAAACCTTTGTTCTTGAAGTTATCTTTCAGGTCAGCAGATTAATGTTTTTACTTTTATTCAGCTTGAATTCAGGGCTATGAATGTGGTATTAAGTGTTACAGTTAAAAGCTACTTGGAGTTTTAATATAAAAGAAAGGTAAAAAGCTTTGGCAAGCTGCTTTCAGTGATGTTTTCTCGTTGCAGTTGATGTACCTGTTGCTTGTTGAAGGTAATGTACTGAATTTGCCTTACTCCAACTTTGCAGGTGAAGGCCAGTATGGGAAGGTCTATACCTGTATCAGTGTTGACACTGGAGAGCTGATGGCTATGAAGGAAGTGAGTACTGTGTTTATCAGAACCACTGCTGCCCTTGTTTCTTTCTAAACCAAATGTGGGTGATGTAGCAGGCATTGAGGGTTTCTGCACACTGCTGTTAGCTGATGGGAAAAGGATGGGATGACAAATTGTTTCTTCATGTAGTCACAGCTGCTGTTAGCACTTTTTCCTCCTTTAGTTGGTTTTCAGTTTATAACTTTCAATTTAAATGTATGTAAAATGGATAATGCGGTTTTTTTTCTAATTTCATAGGGTGGTTGTGAACTTAAATGAATGCTTGTTTAATGTATGTGAAATTCCATTAAGAGATCTTAAATAATTTTGAAAGATTAGTGAAAACTGTACACAAATTTATATTTTATTTTGTAGCGTTTT
Organism: Daphoenositta chrysoptera; assembly: GCA_013397915.1. Classification (NCBI taxonomy): domain Eukaryota; kingdom Metazoa; phylum Chordata; class Aves; order Passeriformes; genus Daphoenositta; species Daphoenositta chrysoptera. Next base: position 602,270 of record VZRO01008335.1, on the reverse strand, counting down.
GTCTCACATTTTATTACTTTCTTCTTCATTCCTTAGAGCAAAAGATAGGAAGTGTGACATCAGATGTTTTTCAGCTTCTCCTGTAGTGTGAGCTAGGTTGAGTCACAAAACTGCTGACTAACTTGGTGGGTACAGAAAATCTAGTTTTCAGGATAGAAGTAAGTAAAGCTGTGTAGGCGTAGAGATCTGTTTCCCCTACAACACCTTGTGGTTGTTTTTCTTTTAAATTATTGTTTAGTTCTAATGCATTTCTGCATCTTTAGACAGCTGCAAGCATTAACTGTTCCCAACAGTTACTGTGACAGCCATGGGATGTTGCAGCAGCTACATTTGATGTGCTAGTTCTTACACACACAATATGTATGTGGTCTCCAAGGTGTGGAAAAGCAAGACCGGGCTTGTGCTTAACTTCTTGTACCGTACTCATTCACTGACTAATACCAACACCTGAAATTTTGTTGCTGTTACATTTTTTTCTCCTGATGAATTAAGATTTTCTTCCCCCACCATCAGTAGCACTCTGTTTCTGTAATTCAGAGTTGCTTTCTAGATGGAGGTGCTGTTTACAGATTAGCATGTGTGTGTTCTTTAGCAGAAGCTGAAGTAAGCTCATAAATAGATCATATTTGACAGATGTTTGTTTCACTAGGCTTGAATGCAAACTGTTTACAACTTCCAAATAAAAGGCTTTTCTGGATTTCTTTAAGAATTACTTGGGAGAAGATAGATTTTTTTTTTTAAACTGGTTAAGAACACTGCATTCCCCTGCCCTTGCACCAAGATTTCATCACACTTTAGTACCTCAACCAAAGTGTCATTAAAATTACTTCAAATTATAGTGGACAGGCTTTACTACAAGTACATAGTATTGCAAATATGCATTTAGGGAATATATATCTATGTATATATAGATAAAATACTTGAACATCATTTGTCACTTTTTTGTAATCTTCATATATTTACTTTTACTACTGAGTACAAGCTGTATCCTAGAATTGTTACACAGAACATAACAATCATAACATCCTAGCAACTGAAGGCAAAATATGTGCATTTATTTCTTTAGCAGTTGTCCTGCACTCAATGAAGCTTCTACTTTCTAACAATATGGTAAAAGTAGCATCTTCCATCACTTGCTATTCATCTTGCTTATCTTTGTGTGATTAGAAGCTTTAAATCAGTTTTTCAGAACACCTGATAATGGTTTTCCTCATTGAACAGTCCATCACAGCATACTGTAGAAGTAATGAAAACCTGTTTCTTTCGTCAAAACCTTTGATTGTATTTGTTCCGTGCCACACCTTTTCCTTGCAGCTGCCTCGTTCTCAGTGAATAAACCCCTCAAAGAGATCCCTTAGACTCTCTGGTGATGAAGTAGCTGGCAAATAGTCTTTGTTGAATGATAGCTCTCTCTGACATGGCTTTTAGATTCTCTTGTATTGTGTCTGTCTACTGCACTTAAACTAGAAGGCAAGCACGGAAGAGATATGTATGTGCACACGTGTATTTACACATTTAAGTAACAGCACTGTGCTCTTATAAAGTTTAGTTGTATGTAATTTTCCAGAAGTAGCTTAGTGTGCTTTACTTGTTTCAATTTGGGGATGGAGAGGGGTATTTTGGGGCTTTTTGTGTGATGATGCTATTTAACAACAATAACAAAAAAAGCTTTTTGTAGTGTTTGAGTTTAGGATGGGTTGTTTGCTTTTTTTGTTCCTTATTAATTTGAAATAGCAGCAAAATAATGACAAATCTTTCTTGCAGATAAGATTTCAACCTAATGATCACAAAACCATCAAAGAAACAGCTGATGAATTGAAGATTTTTGAAGGAATCAAACACCCTAATCTGGTTCGTTATTTTGGTGTGGAGCTCCACAGGGTAAGAAAACATAAATTATTGGGGCTTTTTTATAAGGCAAAGAGAAAATTCTAAGAAGCTTTGCATTATTGGAGGTTTTTACATGAGAACATTCTAGTTAATCTTGTCTGGTTATCTCTGTGAATAGCAGTGTTTCTTTTTTTCCTCTGGGTATTGAGGTCTCTGAAACATAGTTCGGAGAGACTTTTTGGAGCTGGTACATAAACAGAGAAGGCTTAAAATAAGTCAATAGAGTGAGTAATGCTGGAGCTATTCTATGCTGCCACTCTGTTGAACTGGTCTAAAAGCAAGTTATATCATATATGGTATGATAACTTCTGTGTGTAGATAAAGACTAGACAGGCTAAAACCTGTCCCTGTTAGCAGCAAAGGTTGTACTCGTATCAAGTCAGTTCCTGGAAAAATTTTGTGCTGGCATTTAAATCTTGATGCCAGACAAGTATTGGAATTCAGCTAGCATCTCTTCAGAAGGAAAAAGCAAGTTTTCTTCCTTGAGCAGCAGAACTAATGAAATGTATTTTTCTGTGGAGTTGGATTCCAGAGTTGTGTGCTGAGATACCCAACTTTTTATTACTCTCTGCTTCCCACATGCTCTTCCCACTTGTGAGTCTCAAGTCCTGATGTCTTGCTAGAAAGTGCTGCTTGGATTTGACTGATTTGCTCAACATGGAATAAGTTGTTTTGGTGACCCATTGCTGGTTTAGAAGGGGACATAGGCTACTTTTTGCATTTCTCTACTTGGAGACACAAATTTGGGTGTCTGTGCCACTGGGTCATTGGTTTCTCTGACTAGTTTATAAGACCTTGGTGTCTTTGCCACCTTGTTATATTAATTCAGTCTGGCTGAAATCAGGTGGGCTTGGAGACAGAGTGGGAGCAGAAACCTACTTTTCCTTAAAGTGAGTTAGAGTTGGCATGCTTGTTCAAGCCACAGCAAAGAACAAAAACTTGCGCATACCAAGTAATCAACACATGATACTGCAGGAACTGGCACAGAGAGAGGGGATAAAAAACAAGCCCAAAACATAATTTTGTGCCTTTTTTTTTCCCCTCCTCTAAATAAGCAGAAAATTTCTTTACACTTTCGTGTAATATGCCTGCAAGATTTCCATAGTGTCTTTTGGTTGATGCCAAAACACTGTATTTTTATACCACCAAATAGTATCAGTTATGTATAAATCATGCAGATAGGCCTGCAGCAGAGAGTTTCCTAGCTGTGCAACAGAATATGTTAGGTTGCAGAGAATAAAGTTCTGAGGAGATGATTTACTAGATATTTTATGGTAAGTGATACTTTCATTAAGACATTACATGATACTTTTATTACTCATTTCATGAACAATGAAGGATGTAAGGAAAACTTTATCTTAATTCAGTGTTTAAAATATAAAAAATTACACCAAATGAAATCTGGTTTGATTCCCACAACAGGAAGAAATGTACATCTTCATGGAGTACTGTGATGAGGGCACGCTGGAGGAGGTATCCAAACTGGGCCTTCAGGAGCATGTCATTAGGCTCTACTCAAAGCAGATCACGATTGCTATCAATGTACTGCATGAACACGGTATTGTGCATCGAGACATTAAAGGTAATGTTAATCAAAAAGGTAACGTTGTTGTTTCAGTGTGGTAGATGAGAGCAGGGGGAAGGATGGGGGGATGTATTTGCATATTTAGTGTGCATTATCTATGCAGCCATTATTTGTATAAAACCTTCCACTAACTTTTCAGTTTACAAGTTATTGGCTAGTTTCATGCTTTTTCTTTTAAATGTAGATCGTAAAAAACATTCACAATTGTCATTTCAAACTCATAAATTTTGCCCATGGTTTTTATAGTTTTTTAGAGGTTGTTAAGATTATTGGGGATTTATCTTAGCTCAATTATTAGTCCTTGCATTTTTAGTAATAATGTATTGAGTTATGTATTGCTGTTTTCCTTCTTGTCTGTGCAAATAAGTGGTGTGTTCTGGAGCTGACAGGCAGTGTACAGTGCTAGAGTTGTGCATCAGAACTTTTCCTTGTGATTCCATTTTCTCAAAGAGTTTTAGAATTTCAGATGAATGGCTGATTAAACTTAGTAACAAAAGCATTGTTAAAAGAACTTACTTTAGGATATCCCTTTATCTAGTGGTTTTTTTCCATACATTTATCTTCTCGTGCCTGGCTGTCAGCATTTGCTTACATAATTAGCAGACTGAAACTGCTGTAACCAAAGGGGGGTTGGGTTTGGCTTTTAAGATACCCAGTGTCAGTCCTCATTTCAGGTTCATTTTTCTTTTTCTGCGCCTTCCAACAACATCCTCCATGTCTGGTTATCTTGGTTTTGTTAGTCTGGCATATTTGGCTCACCGATGGCAGGAGACTTAGGCGAAGGTAGGGGAAGCAATGCACACAATATGCCCTGTGAATGCTCATTTTGTGACAAGGCAGTGCAACCCAACGATGCTGGGTTTCTATGTCCCTCTTGCTCACAGGGTTTTGAATCACCGCAGCAGTGTAGGAGGTTCCCAGTTGCTCTTGGTCCTTTGGCCTCGTGCTTCTCATTTGGGAAAAGAACTATCTCCGATCCAGAGGCCTTCCACCCAGGTAGGCCATTCTTGAGTCAGTTTTGGCTTTTTTTTTCTCCTAGAAAACACTTTCCCTCACTCCCATTCCCCAGCAATCTTACCTTTTCTGGTTCTCCTTCCTCACCAAAGGTTTCTTTCCAGTTGTGGATTTCCCTTTGTGCTTTTCACAGTTCCCTCCTTGCCCTTTTCTTGATCATTCCTTGTCCAGGTTCTGCTTAGCTGGATTATGCTCTCCTGGAAGCTCGTTGTGATCAAAATCCAAGGCTGGCTGACAGGGATTTCTTTTGTGCTGCTCGATGTCATTGCTGGTATCTGGATATGTTTCCAAATAGGTCTTCTGCTCTTCAGGGAAATGCATGGAGTGAGAAAAGCTGTTTAACAGAACTGTAACATTGTGTTATCTCAGGGCATTTCTGTCACAACAGGTTCCTTACATCAAATGTTGGGTTGTTTCTTGAGAGTAACAGAGGGTCACTGCAGGCACATCTGTGTATAGACCTTCCTGAAACTCCATGGCAGAATAAAAAGGCAGACCACAGAGGTTATTTTTATAGAGGTTACCTGATGCATTGTAAGTCTTTTGCTCATTGACTTCTTTTATGCTGACATTGCATCCCTAAGTTTTCAGGCTAACAGCAGTAAAGAACACTCTAATTTTAATTTTATCTCTCATGTAGACTGGTACTTTTTTTTTTTTTTCTGATAGGGAAAAATGACATTCAGACTGTTAAAACTGCTTTCCTATGGAAATCTCATGTCAGATCATACTAGATCTCTCATGGCCAGTTTGCTAAAGGTCACTGTGGATCTATTTCTTTTAGCAGCACATAAGCAATTCTTATAATGATTGTTTATCTGTATCCTGGAAGACACCTGCACTTGGTGTCTGCAAGTACCTTGTGCTCAAAAATAGACTTTTGGTTAGTAGTGTCTCCTTTTGCCACTGTTGTCTTTCAGATGCTATTATGGCATCCAGCTCTTTGAGGGTAAGAGACAAAGCAAGATGCACCTGCCAAAAACGTTTCTCAACCTGTGGTGGTGAGGGCAGATGGAGGGTTGTGTTGGCTGGTTGTTACATTTGGCTGCACTGCTTTTGCTTAGTCTGCATTCTTGTGAAAAGCAGGTGGTGCTGGTATGTAACAGGAGATAGTTTCTTGTGAGACTCTAATTTAATCTCTATTCTGGGTATTGAATTTTAATTCCTGTGGCTAAGCCCAGTTTTCTTGGTTAGAATTATTTCACTTTTTGTAAGGAAGCTGTTCTGGTCAGTGATGGAGAATGATGGAATATTTAACACTGGAGGGGACCTGTGGACATCTCTGAGCCCTCTGTCCTGAACAGGGCCAGCCTCAGTATCAGATCCAATGTCAGATTGGATCAGATTGCTCAGGACATTGTTGAGGTGAGATACACGTGTATCTCCAGGAATGGAGAGGTCCTATTCCAATGACTGACCTATCCCCACTGTGAAAAGCTTTTTCCTGATAGCTCCCTGGAATCTCCAGAGCCTGCTGTTGTGTCCATTGCCACATAACCATTTCACAGTGTGCCTTTGAGGGAAAAGTCTGTTTCCACAATCTTGCTATCTTCCCATTACACAGCTGAAAACAGCAATAAATCTCACACAAACACATTCCCCCAAGCATCCCTTCTTCAAGCTGAACGAACTCATCTTGCAGCCTTTCCTTGTATGTTGGGTGCAGCCCTCTGAACATCTTGGTGCCACTCTCCTGGGTTTGCTCCAGTGTGTCATTCTCTCTCTTGTGCTGGAGAGCCTAAAAACAAGACACAGCACTCAAGGTGTGGTCTCACAAGTGCTGAATTGAGAGGAATTAAATCAATGAGGCCATGCCTCGTGGATTCTCTTAGGAGAGGGCATGTTCCTGAAGAGTGCTTGGATGAATACAGAAAATGAAAGGATTGTGTCCAAAGCTTTAGTAATTCAGAAACCTGTGAATGAGATGCTCTATATGAAAAAGTCTTCATCAAACTGCTGCTATATTATTTTCTTACTGTCTTCTTGTTAACCTTGTTGTTAGCTCAAAACTTCTGCCATCCTACCTTCCTGATGAGTACAAAGGAAGGAAGGTCATTCAGCAAGAGATGGAAAACTGCAACAGGAGACTCTGGGCATGTGTCATGGCTCTCTAAGAGACTGAGAAAAAAGAGTGTGCGAAAGCTGATTTTCTCATCCAAGAGTAGCATTTGGCCTGCTTGTTTCTTGAATGAATTTGGCTGCTGCACTGCTTAAGCACTGGCTATGGAATGTCTGAGCTGCCTCTTTTTCTGGAATTACAGCACAGCCTTTAGTGGGGCTTTTGGTGCTGCTCCATGGACTCGCAGGATTTCCACCAAAACATTTGGACTACCATGCCAGTGCAGTTTTCACTGTTCTTACTATGGTGCTGATTTGGCAGAGGTACAGGGCATGAAACTTGAGTTTAAATGCTTTAGGTTTTGGCTACACCAGCAGGGGTGTGGCTTTTGACACTTGCTCTTTGCCGTGTGCCCAGGAGGGACCTGTGTGTCACAGCAGGAGGGCAGGGCAACCTCCTGCCTCTGCCAAGTGCACCCGGTGACAATGCTTCAGACACTGTATGTGTGAGGGGAGAAAAGGAGCAGATGGGAGGTGGTTCCTTTCTGCTGTTTTACTCATGGTCTTTGGTTTTACTTTGCCTATTAACCATGCAGATAAGTAGGAATTCCCTTACATTCCCAGCAGTGTTAACTGTCAAAGGTAAAAAGCGTCAGGCATCTTCAAAGTGCTGCCCTCTTACCTGCTCTTCTTACATGGGCCCTGCTGGATTCTGTGCAGGTTTCATTTAACAAGGAGACCCTTTTTACAGACACCTTCTACAGTCTGGTCTTGGTTTCTGAACAAGCAGTTTACAAAACAGGCTCCAGTGACAGCACGTCCGTGGAAGCTGACAGAAAGTGTCTGCAACATGAGTCTTCAAGTGCTGTCTCTGTCTTCTTGGTGAAACTTTGGTTCAGTGCTTGATTCCATTTGACAGTTCCAAGTGCTTTCAGGAAAAGGGCTCACAGGAACTTTCATGGTAACACTTAGGCTAAATTGTCATTACTTTTTATTAAAAGGGACAAACTCTAGTTTGAAAGGCCTTGGAAAAAGGTTCTGAACTGTATTAAATGAAACTATCCCAGTAACCTAAATTCAATCAGAAGGGAGATTGTTGCACTTCAGCACTACCAGGCTCCACCCACTATAGTAGTTGGAAACCACGTTGTATCCTTTTGTGCGATTTTCATGTTGCTTTCTTGAGGAACGGAAACGCAGGTTTCCAAAGCATCCTTGAGAAAGTGTTTGCTAGTGAGGACTGTTTTTCCTAAGCTCTTTGTCTAGGCCAAGTGCACCTACTTACTATCTGACAAGCAACTGCTTGAAAACATTAGAAAAGCAGTTGACAGTAGTTCAAAGGAAAAAGAAGCTGTCACTCTCCTAATGCATTGCCCATACTTAGTGTCCCATGAAGCAGCCTTCTTTTACTGCTTTGTGTCTTTCTGGATTCTCCTTCATTCAGGAAGCTGAGGGATGGTCTACCCAGCTCCATTACACACACCTAGGATTGCAAGGTGACTGAAATAGGTCCCACTGATGGCAAACTGCAGAATCCAATGAAAGAATTCTGGAGTATGTGCAAGCATCTGAATGCCAGAAGTGGAAAACCACTGGACACAATATACAGAAGAGTTGTACTCTCTGAACGTTAATTCTTTCAGGACTTGTAAAAGCTACAGTAACTAAAGGTTGTAATTTAATTCTGACAATGATTTTGCTCACCCATTAATTGTAGTTCTGTGTAACACCTCTTGTACTAAATAGTTACCAACTATTGTCAGAGTAGTCAGAGAGTCCTTTGAGAAATGGGCAGGGTTTTGGCGTCATTGACCGGCACTGCCTTTTCTTGACTTGAGCTTTTTGAGGATTCTTTGTATTCTCTGTGAATATCTTGGGGATGCCCAACCAAATGAATGGGAAATGTTATTAACTAAGACAACTCAAAGGAGGAGCAGTCAAGAACTTCAGCACTGCTCAAGGTGGAACAGAAGTGAGAAACTTTGGAAGGTTCTATTGAGATGAGCCATTTTTGAATGAATCTTTTGTGTGACATGGGCAGAGGCTAGGTGTAGTGAAATCCTCAGTATCTGCCTACTCCTAGAGGAGGTGAGCAGTTCTATTTTTTGCATACCATCCATCTTTCCTCAGGAAAGATCACAGCTGAAGCTCTATTTCAGCCAGGTGATACTTGCAACCTACTTGTGCTTTCATTGTGATACTTGTAGAATCCAGAATGTAGCCTGACATAAGGAGCTCCTTCTGCTCTACCTGTTTTCTGTTACTGTCAACATGAATATTTTGGCAGGATGTTGATTAAAGAAAACAACAGGTTGTCAAAACCACTTGGCTTATTTTGCACTGTTGTGTTGAGCAACTGACTTGAAGCCACTTGCAGATTCCCCTTGGAGATTTTTAACTAGGCTAGGGAAGTTTCTTCTAGTGGAAGCTGCCAGGATAGCCAGTTATTTTAATGGTAATCCTCCTCCAACAATTACTCTGGAAGTAAAGTGCAATAGGAGTAGGCACTTGGTAGTATATGTAATAAAAGGCTCTAGGCTCTGTTTTGCAAGTCAGCTGTGACCACAGAGTCATTAAGATCGAGTCCAACCTCTGACTGACCACCACTGTGTCAAACAACTAAACCATGGCACTGAGTGCCATGCCCAGTTGTACCTTGAATACTTCCAGGGACAGTGACTTCACCACCTCCCTGGGCATCCTGGTTCAATGCCTGACCATCCTTTCAGTGAAGAAATTCCTCCTGATGTCCAACCTGAACCTCCCCTGGTGCAGCTTGAGGCCATTTCCTCTTGTCACTGGCTGGCTGGGAGAGGAGGCCGATTCCCACCTGGCTACAGCCTCCCTCCAGGCAGTTTTGGAGAGTGACAAGGTCTCCCCAGAGCCTCCTTTTCTCCAGGCTGAACACCCCCAGCTCCCTCAGCCATTCCTCACAGGATTTGTGCTCCAGACCCTTCTCCAGCTCCGTTGCCCTTCTCTGGACTTGCTCCAGCACCTCAATGTCCTTCTTGCAGTGAGGGGCCCAGAACTGGACACACAACTTGAGATGCAGCCTCACCAGAGCTGAGTACAGGAGGATGATCCCTTCCCTCATCCTGCTGGCCACACTATTTTTATTGACAAGCATGATATCATCTGTCTTGAAGAGATACTAGTGGGAGGGACACAGCAATGGCCTCAGCCAGGAAGCAGTTTCTTCCTAGTTTAATGCTCACGAGGAGAAGCACTGGAATTCCCGAAGGAGTAATTCATTGTAACGAGCTTGTATGGAAAGCTGTTTAATTTGCCTGCCATACTGCTTTTGTTTTTGGTTTGAACACTTGTCAACTTCAGTATACTTCATGTTAGCACAAACCTACCAGAACATCTTTAATGCTGTCATATTCCACACTTAATTCACAGGTAAAGATCTAAGTGTGAATTCAGCTATTATCCTCTGCAGCTTCCAAGGCTATATTGAGAAGCCCTCATTGCTCAATTCAGCTTTGGCTTAAACAAATGCTACTGTGTTTCCTTGTGTTTCCTAGGAGCCAACATCTTTCTTACCTCATCTGGACTGATTAAACTAGGAGACTTTGGCTGCTCAGTGAAGTTGAAGAACAACACCCAGACAATGCCTGGAGAAGTGAACAGTACCTTGGGGACTGCAGGTAAAGAAGCTTGTGCTAGGCAGGTGCTTGTCTAGTTACCATAAAAGAAGATACCTCTGCCAGAAGTCTGGGCTGGAGTAAAACCATGTGTTTCAGGGAAACTTGATTTTACCTTAGCTAGTTTTGTGCTTTAAATCCAGAAGCCAAAACAATCAGTGAATGATATAATGTGAAAGATAAAATTGTATTTGTCCGTAACTGTAGAGATGCTGGAGCAGGTGTTTTCTGGGGTTGTATTTTTCTCTGCAGCCTTACTGAAACACTTCTCTTTTCACTAAACAGCTGCTTAATTGATTTTCAGAAAATGGCAGTAACTGATGTAACAGCATTTTTGCTATCACTTTTCAAACTAGAAGACAGTTGTGCTGAAAACATGTCAAAGAACAAGAAACCAGGAAATGGCAAAACTTAGCAAGAAAACATGAGTAGTAATTCATTGGATATTTAAAAAAGCATTTGTTTTACCCAGTCAGTCACTTGATGTATACTGTTCCTTCTGCTGTATGAACTGATGGCATCATATATGTTGTTTCAAAGCATACATGGCTCCAGAGGTAATCACTAGAGCTAAAGGAGAAGGGCATGGACGTGCAGCAGACATCTGGAGCCTGGGCTGTGTTGTCATAGAGATGGTCACCGGCAAGGTAGGCATGTTTCATGTACTGATGAAATGCAGACTGTTCTCAGCAGTTTTCTGCACATTCTGGTCCCACTCTCAGCAGTTTGTCACACTTAAGTCTGCAAAACTGGGATGGTTTTTCATTTCCTGGAGTACAGACATATATGCTCTAGTGGGTAGAAAGTTGCTCACTAAAGCTTGCACTTAGCAATGCTGTTAACTGTTGCAGAGGCCTTGGCATGAATATGAGCACAACTTCCAGATCATGTATAAAGTGGGGATGGGTCATAAACCTCCTATTCCTGACAAAGTGAGCCCAGAAGGGAAAGACTTCCTTTGCCACTGCCTGGAAAGTGACCCAAAGATGAGGTGGACGGCCAGCCAGCTTCTCGATCATCCTTTTGTCAAGGTTTGTCTGATGCCTTTGGCTACAAAAACTGCAGATGGGAATTGGGAACAGCTGTTAGTCAGCTTGTTTTCAGTGATGCCACAGGGCTTAGTACCATGGTGAGGGGCTGGTAGCAAGTTGATGCTGTCCAGGAAACATGGATTGGCAACTTTCCAGAAGCCTGTGTTGTTTTTAGCAAGCATTTGACTAGGACCTGGTGTGTACCATGCATTAAACTCTCACTGCTGTTTTGAAATGCATTATCTTTATGTTAAAAAGACAAGTCGGGCTTCAACTCAGTGGTAGCTAACTGGATCTGAAGGGCTCTGCAGCAAAAACTTCAACAAGTTGCAAAAATGCACAGGTTTTTGGAGATAAGGGCCCCCTCCATAACAAGTGAAACCAGCACATGCTTGAGAACTCTTCCATTCTTCTGTGCAAGGGGCTGCTTTTCTTCTAAGTTCATGTTTAAGGTTAAGGTCATACTGAATGTTTTATCTTGCAGCTGGTGTAATAGTCTGCAGTTCTTGCATGAACTGCTGTGTGATGCTTTCCTTAAGAACAGGCAAATATTGACAGCTACAAATTGAGCTGTATTATTAACTTCTTTTTTGAAGAAGTGGGAGCACAGTAGGTTATTGATTTCTGTCCCATTTTCCAGCATAAAGTTGATCACTTTGGCGTTCTGGTTCAGTGGCAGTGTGTTTGGGATCATCACCCATCCCTCAGCTGTGCAGCTGCAGCAGATCCCATCCATCACAGAGGTGGACACTGCTTTCGGGCACCTGAAGGATGCATGGTGACAGTCATGGCAGGAATGTCAGTACTCCCATACAAACCTTGTAATGCATTATTGTGTAACAAGGGAGGAGAAAAAAAAGCTTCAAAGATGTGAAGGTGCTAAAGAAATGGATCCATTGTCATCTTCTTGCTGCAGGAGGGAGATGGCTGAAGTAATTGCCTTTTGCTTCCTTCCCAGGTTTGCACAGACGAAGAATGAAGTTACCTAATCTCTGGCCTTTTCTCTTCTGACAAGATTTTAATCACTACTGTATGTAATATTTACATAAAGACTGTGCTGAGAAACAGTGTAAAAGTTGACCTTAACGAAGACTGCACAAGTGACAGTGTCACTTCCTCTGCTGCTCTGTACATTTTACTCGGCACATGTTGCTCGCGTGCCGTGTCCCAAGGTGGAAGAAGCTGCATGTTTCAGTGAAAGTGCCATTACTACTGTATATGGACCATACCCTTTTTGTTCCTTCTCCTGTTTCTCATTTGATTGAGAACTTGTAATGTTAATATGTAGTATTTTTGAACTTTCTAGGTTCAGAAAAATGCTGTAGTGTTATCAGGCGTTATGGACCTTGTTTTTTAATCTGTTTGAGTGCACTGACTGTGAACTTTTACTGGGGTTTTTGTTTATTTGTTTTTGGCAAGCTTCAGATTTGTTATGCACAAGGCTGATTAATGAAATTTAAAAAAAAAGGTTTTTCTCAATAAATGGTTTATTTTAGGAGATGTTTGTGATGGGTTTTTCTTCCAAAAATAAATGTGGGCCTGTGTTGCATTTTAAAGTTTTTTGCAACATTGGGATAAGACTGCTAAGCTGACCTAACTGGAATAAGCTGCTCCTGTATTGCAATAGTCTTGCAATAGTGTTGCAATAGAGTTTTATCAAGTTTCAATATGAGTAGTGTGAGATGCTTCTTACACAAGTGATAAGAAAAGTAAGGTTCCCCCTTTCATGGCCTTCTCAGGAAAGAGGGTGATGGGCAGTTTCTGACACTGCCTTTTATCTAAGGGATAACTTCTTTCTTGAATGTATGGACTGTGAACAGGGAGTGTTCTGCATGGCCTTTCTGTCCTCTAGAAGAGAACTGTACACGATGATTCTTGTGTTCTGTTTGGCAACAAAACCAAGAACCTACTTTGGAAACTGACTTCTGATCCTGGGCTTTCATTTCCCCACCACACCCCAGTTGTCATCAGCCTCAAACAAGGAAGAGAGATTAGAAGTCGTTAGCAGTTGGAAGAAATAGCCTGCAATGCATGATCTACTTGATTTTTTTCTTTTTACTTGCTATTACAAGCAGGTGACTTAAAACTGTTACTTGTAAACATTAATGCAAGTTTACATATTCCTGTTACAGCTTTAAAATGGGTAACTTAAAACTTGCTTTTAATATTTGGTTTTATATTCTAGTATCTTGTCTCTCAATCCACAAATCCTTGATTAGTCACAGGTGTGGGGTGAGCTGTTGAGGTACCACAAAATCTGACCTTTCTAGAAAAGTACGAGCCTTGCTGTGCATGTCACTTCAGGCTCTCAAAAAATATAATGCTGAATTTAAACAAAGACTTTCCCTCCTTTTCAGTTCTCTATTTTCATTTCTGTGATAGGAGGGGAAGTATGTTGTCATCCTCAGTAAATGACTATGAAAGTACCTGAGGTAAAAGTGTCCCCCCAGCCTGCTGTGTGTTTCACTTTGCAGTATAACAGAAGTATCTGAGCGATTTGTGTCCTCACTTGCCTTGTTCAGGTGCCCTTGAACACAAACAGGAACTGTGGACAGCCTTTAGGAGTCAGGATAGAGGTGACAAACTCTTACAAATGTGTTCTTGCCAACCAAAAGAAAACTCAGTCACTGTGTAGCTTTTTATACTTTTATTTTTGTATAAACAAACAGTAAGACTAATTTTGTTAAGGCAGTTGTAGAACATACAGTTGCTTGTGGGGATGAGGGGCAAACACTGCTTCCTAAAGACCTATGTCATTCTTTTAATACAGTGACCTGGACATGTTTAACTTTGGCAAGGACCATTAAGCTTTCTCTGTTTGTCAGTGAGTGCTGGAAGGGCCTCAGTGGTGTGCCAGGAGTTGGAGAAGTGCTTAGGAGGATGGATCCAGGAATGGCATGTTGGGCCCTCAGCCTGTTCTAGGGGTTGGACCCAGGGAAATGGGTATGAAATAATCTCTGCACTCTTTCAGAAGTATTTACTTGTTTGGAACTTTCCTCTGGGAGAACTGACACTGCATGCAGTTGGAGGGGAAAGGACTAAGATTTTTAAGGAATGCTGAATGTCTTCCTTGCTGCAGGTTAAATCTGTGGCTCTTAGGAAGGCAGAACAGCCCTTGTCACTCCAGAAGTATGTATCTGCTGCTCAGAACCACACACCCACCACCCTGAGAAAAGGCCACTGGACCTGCCAGGTAATGTTTACAGTAAAATGCTACCCTGGAGAGACCTTTCCTTTCTCCCCTCCTGCCCACTTTCAGACTCTTGGGTACAGTGTCTTCAGGTTTGGCTTGTTAATGTGCCTGATCATTACCACAGGATGTAATACTCAGTTTGTCACTGTAGGAGTGTTACAGAAAATAGAGTGCAGGGCATGTGCTTTATTAAATAGCATTATAAATATTGCAGTATTTTCTACTCTTGGGCTCTATTTCATGTGTTGGAAAAACTACATCAGAGCCCATGTTTCTGTTCATGACATCATATAATCTTTTCCAGAAAGCTTCAGAGCATAGGGAATGCATGTGTACACAAGATGTGTGAGGAAAAAAGCCCCCAAAATCAGTCTCTCACACTTCCCATGGTCTGTTCCTTCCTTCATGTTGTAAATCTTAGTGCCTCCACTATTGATAAACTTACTGCTCCATGCTAAAAGCACTACTTCACCTGGTTTTTAGGTGCTGCAGATTAAAAAGGTGAGTTTCTAGATTATCTGATGTACTGAATAGCAAATACATATTTCATGGAATGATTCAAACTGTTGTATTAGTCTGTTTCTTCTGGCCTCAGTTTTATTATATGACAAGAGAAATGTTTTTAGACCAGCTGCTAGAATAAGACTGCTCACTTTCTTCACTAGAGACTACTGTGCTCTAGTCCTGTGCCTAGTGAAAATGGACTGTCTTTGAAAGTGCCAATCACAACCTTCATTACTCAGTGTCAGGATCTGTAGACTTTAAAAAATTGAGATTTTTTTTTCCAATCATAATTGCTGTTAGTTAATGTCCCCTCTTTTCCTTTTTTCCTGCTTTAAACAAGTTCTTTCTAGTAACCTGCAGATCCTTTACTCGAGTTTAAAAACAGGAGGTGGCTGCCCTGAAATCAGTACTGGGGATATCAGAACAACTGCACTTTCCTCAGAGCTTGATTCTAATTTTATTTAATGCAGAAGGGTGTCAAATCAAGCTAAGACAGACATAAATAAATGAGCTATACCCACTGTCCTAGGTCTCCCTCCTAGTTCCCCTCTCCTCCCCAGAAGAAAATAATTTACTATTACTTAGGCTGACTGTTATGAGGCACCAAGTAAACTAATTTATCAGAAAAGACAGACAAGCAGATTAATTAGGATCACGACAGTACGGGTGTGGGGCATACATTTTAATGCACACTGCATTATTTCACTACACCATGCCCAGTTATTTTCTTTCCACAATTGTTAGGATGGCCTGGAATTTTAAGTAGCATTTAAAGCCTTGGATATATGGCCTGGGGAAAGAGATGGCTCTGCTCAGGCCACAAGGCCAAATTCTGATCCAGGTTATGCTACTGCCAGACTCGGATGTCTGGATGTCCCAGGTCTGGCTGAAGTTTTGAAGGGCCCATGTAGTGCACACTGTGGGAGTAAGTCCTAGATGTAGAAAACCTCTACTGTAGTTCTGCCAGTTCAGCAGAGCTGCTTCAGTCCAATACTGCTATAACCAAGCACAGCATCCCGCTGTACTGTATTTAAACACTGACAGATTATGGTTGTTAAACTCTGTGATCTACACAACTATCAAGTTTAATCATCTTGTAACAATCTGCTGACATTAAAGCCTGCACCTCTGGTTAGTTTCCAGGTAGAGTCTCTTCATACAAGCACGCTGGAATTTATTTTTTTTTCTTCAAAACTTAAGACACTTCATAGGAAAACAAACCAACCACACATGTGCAAACCTGTTGTTGAGAGTATACGAAGGAGTGCATCTTTCCAGCACGTCATCCAGCCCAAACCCCCAGAGAAAAACAACAGGAGCAGAAATTCAGGTATGCACGGCAATTACTCATCCTCTGATCTCACTTGAAGGACCATGATAGCACTTAAGAGTCTTCAGCAGTTACATTTGTTCTCTTTGGATTGAAGCAGTCTCTGAAGATGCTACTTTAGTTTCTGTTTGTTGTCGTTGTTGCCATAGGTGGAGCCCTTGTTAATTTCTGTAACCCCGATCATCCATCTGACACCAACAGAAGCTGCAAAACAAACACAGTTAAAGCTGCTTGAGGCAAGGCCTGAAGATCTGTCCTGGTGTAGCATCCTGAAAGAGACCCTTTGATGAAAGGTGCATTTGATGCTCCCACACCTCCACATCAACTTATTGGCCTATGGCATCTCATGAAGGAAGGGCCTCAGGCTGGACACGTCTGCTCCCATCAGCAGGGAAGAGGCTACAAGGAACCAGAATGGGTGTGAGAGGCACAGGAATGCACAGCCCTGTGTGCCAGGGGAGGGAATTCTGCTGCCTTTCAACAGCCCCGTGTCTGGAGGAGCACAAGCGAGTGCAAGGGAACTTCAGATCTTGATAAATGAAAAAAATGTAAGTTGTGGCATTTGTTAATGACAGCTCATGAAAAAGTCCATTACAAGAAACCAGGTTAATTTAAAAGACTTTCATAGATGATTCAGTGGTAATAATTTACCACGTGCAAGGATTATTTTATTTATTTATTTATCTGTGGCACTTCAAGTGACTAAGTTAAATGCAACTTAGCTCCTTCCCTCATAACTTTGGGTTTTTTTTTAAAGGGGCTCAGCTGCCCAAACTCTATTATTCCTCCAGCTTCTGCTCAGCTACTGTACATATTCAGAACTGTCATGCTTCTTTCAGGCCTAAACCTACTAGGAAGTCACAAACATCTTCCCTCTGCTCAGAATGCTTTCCAAAAAAAAGGAACCCAAACCACACAAAAAGAATCGAGAAAGCCACAAACCTCCCCAAAGCCTCCAAATCCCACTGTCTTTCTGACTGATGGTGGAAAGGCCCTGTAAGGTCAGGTGCTCTAATGTCTCACTCTCATCAGTCTTTACTTCTCTAAGATGACCCTGGACAATTCTCACCAGCCAAAGGACTCTTTATGGTTAAGTCAGTGCCAGAGATCACCAAGAGAATCCAGAGGCTTCATCCCACTGTCAGGCCCCTCCCTTGTGAACAGCAGGGCTGGTCCAACACCGTGTCCTGGCATTTGCTGCTCTTCAGCGCTGGCAGGGGAGGGGGCTGTCAGCTGCCCTGTGCTTTACCAGCTGCTGCTTGGCACAGCAACACCGGCCACCAAGAGCCCTCACTACAGCCTCCTCTTGCTAGGCTGACAGTAAACTGAGATTTTAGAGTGCAAGTGGTAACTGGATACCAGGGAGGAGTCACACATGATGTGAGAGGATGGCCGACACTGGGAAGCTGGTCTGCCCACGGGGCTGCCCTCAGGCCTTTTGGGTGCCAGGAAAGCAGGGCCCTCTCACAGGCAGAGCTGTGCAGTGAACAGCCCAGAAAGGGAGCAGGCTCCGAGGACACTCCTGTCACTTACAAGCCACTGCCAGCCCATGAATAGAAACACACACCACTCCGACAAGCAAAGGGATTCACTCTCACAGACAAGAAAGAAAGAAAACCATCTCTGACATTTAACTGGCCATGAGCTGGGGAACACAAGAGAAAGATCCAATATGTAGCCTGCAGTCTGGGATCATAACATAATAGTAAGCATGAGATCATTAAGATTTTAACCACAAGGGATAGAAACAGCATCTGGAGATGGACACAGAGCACAAATAAGAGCAGCTGTTACAGCAACCACACACCATATTGGGGATTTTCATCCAGTTCCAAGCATGCCACTGCCTGGACACAAAAAACAACTAGTTCAGCAGTTCATATTTCTTTTTTTCTTCCTTTGCTCCCTGGCAGAAGCTGCCACTGCTTCTGTCCCCATTTCACCCTGTAGCCCTCAGGACCCTGGAGAAGGTGGGGTGCAAAGAGGAGAGGACTAACTTTGTTTGCCAAGCCTGTGGAAGCAAAGTGGGGTAAGGCTGGGGTGCCTCACTGGTCTGTCCCTGCACTGCCTCCTCACCACAGCTCTCCTGGAGCCCCAGTGCAAACCCAAGTGATACCATCACATTTAAGGATTTATTCACTTCTTGTTTTACATACAACTGTAGTAAGGGGAAGTTCAGGGTTTTTACTTCAAGAAGGGGGAGAAAGGGACATCAAGCAGTAACTAATCAGAAGTGCCTAACTTAATAGCTGTGAGGATTTAAGTCCACCCTGAGAAGAGCATGAGAGAAGCTGTCAGCTGAAGCATCCCTGCACTGCTCCATGGCAAACTGAGGTAACTGAGCTCCTGCATCTTTCTGCCCACCATTCCTCACCATCCAAAAGATGCAGGAGGTTGCTGAGGACCTGCTCTGCCTGCTGGAGTGCCAGAGAGGAGCTGAGGGCTGAGCTGACACAATCAAGACAGCCAATAATGTAATCTCTTTCTTGGAACACATTTTAGCTCCAAGAAAACCACCACCTCCACACATAGTATCTCATCCCTCAGCAAAATCTTAGCTCAAAGGATTTCCACCTTTTGTCTTACAACTCAGGATTTTTTCTCATCTGTTACCCTGCCTTTATACCACACAGCCAAGTGCTATAAGCAGCACAGCAGGCGGGGGCATAAAAATTTCCCATATATAGTTTGCACCTGAGTGATACAGGTTATGCATTGAAATTAAGATTTGTACAACCAAAGATTGTATGAATGGTAGACATTTCCATTGAGGGCTTATCCTACAGACTGTGAAGGAGAAGAAACAACACACTGACACAGAAAAAGCAAACAACCCACCCCAAACCCCCCAGTTTCTAGGCACCAGGCTGGAAGGCCAGACTATGTGGCAGCTCCACCAAAAGGCAGAATCAACACAGGCACGATCCTGCACATGGTTTGTATCCTGTTGTAAAACTTACTACAAACCCTGCTGGCTTGTCCTCTCCTCACCTTCCATTCATCTCAGCCTCCAGGCACTGCCAGCCTCGCTGCCCAGGTCACACCATGCTCCAGCCCTTTGGTCCACACTCTGCTCTTGGACACCGTGATGTCCCCAGGACTGCAGTGGGATCCCACACACACAGAGCAGAGCACACACAGAGCAGAGCACACACACACAGAGCACAGCACACAGCACACACACACAGAGCACACACACACACAGAGCACACACACACA
>VZRO01008335.1:511453-581855 GCA_013397915.1 Daphoenositta chrysoptera | reverse complement strand
AGCACACACACACAGAGCAGAGCACACACAGAGCACACAAAGCACACACACACAGAGCAGAGCACACACAGAGCACACAAAGCACACACAGAGCAGAGCACACACAGAGCAGAGCACACACAGAGCACACACAGAGCACAGCACACACACAGAGAGCACAGCACACACACAGCACAGCACACAGAGCACAGCACACACACAGCAGCTCCCACGGAATCCGGGCTGGCTGACCACTACTTGCTCTCGGTTCAGATGGAGCACTTCTCTCACCTAGAACTGACATGTAGCTGCTGGCCCCACGCCTCAGCCCAGCTGCCACTGTGCTTTTAACATTAAACACGGAAGAGCTGCTGCTCCCTTTGAAAACCCTCATCTTTTGCATACGTTCCCCTTTCAACTGCTGTTGACAGGTTTATAATAAATTACTTCTAGAGCATGGAGGGTGGGTGTCCTCCTCAACACAAGTTATCAAAACATGAAAGGCAACCCAACACTTGGTTCTTTGAAGCCAAATGAGACTGGGGAAGCAGGAGGAGGAGAAAAAAAAGAAGCTGCTGTCAAGTACAGCATGATACTGACATTTGACAGATGTGCTCACTGATTCAGCACCAAAGTATCAGCACCAAGTTTCAAACAGCTGTTGTGAGCCAAGTACCTAAATCTCTTGCCATGTGTCCTGTGAAATTAAAGCTGGTTTTCAAAACACTTTTGACCCTCAAACTACATGAGCATTTATCCTCTGGAGCGATGACTGCCTTGTGTTGGTTCAAGCAGCATCACAAAGGGCTCCCAGTGCCAGACCAGCAGTAAGGTATGAGCACAGGGGGATGATTGTTGGGAGTATAAACAGGCAAACTGCTGCACAGCAAAGCACAAGGGGACAGAATTCACAGTATAAAGAGATGTTGTTTATTTAGGGCTGAAAGAGTTCAAGCTGAACCAAGCAGAACTCTACATACATTGATTATTCATTCCTTAGGTCTCAGGGTGAGGGTCTGAGGGGTTACAGTCCTTCCACTCCAGCCTGAGTGGAGCATTTTTCTTACAGCTCTTTCCACCTCAACAGCCAGGTACTTACAAGCTTTACTGGAGAGCACAATAAGGAGAAACTATCCAAAGGACAAATGACAGTCTAGAAACAATGCAGAGGGTACCAGGTAAAAGGACCTCCTAGTTACTCTGCTCTATCACAAAAGGTTTATTTTGTGCTTATCTGCACCTGTATCAGGTACTGAAACCCACCCTTAAAAACAGCAATCTACTACAATGGGCTTTTAGGGAGTAAAGTTCCTGATCCTGGAATATCCAGTGAGCTGTCAAAGTGCCACAGAAAAACAAACCTCTACCTGTGCTGCTTCCATTACAAACAGTGAGAAAAGGTCTGCTAGGAGCAATGGGAAAAGCTGGTTTTGTCATCTGATTAATCCCTCCCATCTACAGAAAAACCTTCTTTTTACACTGTTAAGGCACCAGGTACCAATTACCACTCCCAGTGGAAGAGACAGTGAACGCGTCCCCCCCTGCTCTGCTGCAGACTGGCTGTGAGGGCAGGCAGCTCCAGCTGGCACCGAGCCACAACCTCGGGCTGCGCTGGTGTCCCTGCACTGCTGCCTGCCAGCCCCTGCAGGAGCCACCTCTGAGCCCTTGCCTAGAGCTGGACACCAACTGCAAAATGAAACACTGGTTGCTCCTCTGTCGATAGATGCCTGCACCACATCCAGAACATTCAAGACAGAGATACCCCTTAGGATATGAAACACAGTTTGGGGAGAACGGCCTTGCTACAGAAACTCAGCTCTTGGCTGCTAAAGTCAATGTGACAGCTTGGGCTGAGGTTTTTTTCTGCTTCCACAGAGAGACCAATTATTCCCAACTGGCAATAACATTGGTTTTAAAGGGATATAGTAAAACAAAAACAGGCTGTAACATACTAAGGTAACAGTTGCTCTTTTGGCACATAATGACACATCCAGTTTTAAGTGACCAGGATAAACCACCTCTGCGTTTTCTTTTGTTTGACTAATGGCTAAGGTTTCTTCCACTCCATGGGTTCTCTTCCCACCACAGCTTTACAGTGCCTGCTATTTGCTAATAAGTGACATCACCTTTCTTATTCCCTGCTCATCAGCAAAAGGTGGCTGGGTCTGATTGGGCAGCAGCCTCTACTATGGGTCCTCCACTGCAGGGCAAATCCCAGACAATTACAGGCACTTTGGGATTGGTCACACCACGTGTGGAGTGAGAACCGAGCTGTTGCTGAGCACAGAGGTGCTGCAGAGGCTGCAGAGGACTGCAAGCTGCACCAGCCCACAGGCAGAGCAGGTGTCTGTGGGGCAGCACTGCACATCACACGCCCTCAAGGTGTTCTCTGCTGGGCTTTGGCAGCCTGGGAGCTGCTGGAGTCTTCTGGTAGCTCCAGTGTTACAGATAACCCGAGAATAAAGCCTTTGGATTATCATTGCATTCAAGAGATGACTCAGAGCAGCCTGCTTATTAACCTTTCCTTGTGGCTAGAAGCAGAAGAAAGATAAGTGGGGAGTAAGACAGCAAGAAAAAGAGAAAAAAGTGAAAAGAAGGGCATTCTTGCTGTCTATTCTTGGTGGCATCATAGCTTTTTTCCTTTACAGGTTCTTTCTCTCACTTCTTGATAGAGAAAAGATGTGACCTAGGTCACTAATGGCAAGACTGTACGAGACTTAGGGTGGAGGGTGAGGGGTGTGGTGTCACTCAATTAAATTAAAAAAGGGCTAAATCCAAAACCACCACAAATGCTACAATGCCAGGCAGTAAAGCAGCCGACCCCGAGGTTAAACTCCAGAAATAATAATAATGGTGTATCTGAATACTGGTGTGAGGCTCCCTGTGGAGGGTACAAAAGGCATAGAGAACTTCAGAATAGCACCCAATCAACCAGTCTGCTGAGTGGAGAAACTGAATTAAGAGGAAAATGCTAAAGGAAAGATGAGAAATTCAAAGCATTTTGCAATATCTCTGCTTCAGTGCACCGTTAGGCCATTGTTCCACATTCCGGCACCAATCAGACTATGCCAGCATTTCTCCCAAAGGCAGAACAAATGTCCCCTCGAGCAAATTGCCAGGCAGTAGCATTTGCAATGGTGTCACACCTCATCCCACCCACTACCATTTACCCACTTTGAACAGGAGCACAGGGGAAGCTGATCCACCTTTCTCTGCAAGTGACAGGGATTTGAACCCATCGCCTCCCATTCCTGAGCACACCCCAACCACAGTGCTCACTCTACACTCCCATCCTCTCCACCAGGCAGAAAAGGGAAGGGGGCACTGCTTGTGACTTCCAACAAGTAAGGTGGGTGGAAAAAGAGGCTTTTAAGCTGTAGTTGCTGCTCCAAGGAATTATTACACATTTTACACAAAGCATTCCCAGGGTAACAAGCACCAACAATTTCTGCAGATGAAGACAAGAGCATGGGATTCCCTTCTTTTTTCCTCTACCCTGCCCACCTAATGTACCAACTATTATGCCGGACCTTATTCTTGCTTGTTTTCCTTCATCTGGCTCAGAGCACCATGAAGGAAATTTCCTGCCTGCACATGCACACACACAAATTGTTCCTTCTCCAATTATCTTTGTAAGAAGCATGAACAGGAGCTTAACACAGCATTTGTTTTGGTGGGCACTTTCTGAAAAAGAGTATTGTGTGCCTACCACATCAAGCTCTTCACAGATGGCTAGAAGGACATTAGCTAATCTTGACCTATCTAGCTCAAGATTCAGACTTCTGAGAATGCAAAGAAATGTTATGTGCTAGGAACAATTTCCTGGGTAGAGAGCACAGATCCACTTCTGAGACAAGAAAACGCTCCATGTTTTCCTATTTCCTCTGTGTTGCTATTCTGGACATGGCTTTTTAAGTCAGATCTGTATCCAAGTTCTCTCAGAGCCAGGAAGACTGTGAAGTTCTATTTCTTGTTTCCAAGGTCGTTTGTAATATATACAGACATGAAGGTGATGGAGTCCTAAATACCCATGATGGTCAGTGCAATCACAGAAGGTATTTGCTTAAAAAATGTATAGCTTATTCTGGAAGGGAACTTACTCTTCAAAGCAGCACCCAAGCACAGACACCCAGATATGATGCAATTTGCCAAACAGACCTGGTTCCTGCTTCCAGGAAGAACACCAAATGAGATCACCTTCCCTTTCTTTGGGCTGGCTCCTTATTTTGTTTCCCTTCCTCCTCTTACATATCATACTAATTGAAATACGAACCAAAGCAGTTCAGAACTGCCACAGGAACTGCAGGAATCACCTGTGACAGTCCATGCCCTGTGCTACATAAGTCAAAGTAGATGGCCACAACAGGCTGTGCTTAAATAACAAGTTCATGGATTACCAGTGCATGACACATCAGACTATGATTAGACAAAAGCATTCTCAAAGGAATAAATTATCCTCGTGCCTCTCTTCTAAGCATTTAAAGTAGAACACAGCAACACAACACAAGAAAAGAAAGCCTTTTGTATGCAACCCACTGAGAAGTCACTGTTTGAATTCTACAGAAACAGAAAATTTTGAATGCAGCTCTTACAAAAAATAATACAACTATACAAAAATAAACAAAAAAAGAATCTTTTTAACTCGGTCCAGAGTAGACATATTGGATGGGTTGCTGAATTCACAAGACATTTTTATATTGAGCAAGTCTCAATAAATCCTATTGGACAGTTATGCTGTAAATAATCTCTTCATATCAGTAAACTTACCTATTATAATGACAAATGCAAAACTAGCCAGTGTCAGGGATGATCCACTGTTGATCATGTTGATGAGCAGCTTGAACAAAGGATATAGCAGCAATAAGGCCCAGAAAAGCCAGTTCAAAAGTGTCCATGGGCGTCGGGGCGGTATTATAGGGACTGCTGGGTAGGTTCCTGTGCGGTAATATTCTTCCTGGAACGCATCCTAGTAGAACAAAGGAGGGCAACAATTCAATCCCCATCTGCCAACAAAACCAGCCATTCCTGGCTTTGATGTCCCTCCTTCTGGAGGCTTGTAACCACAGGGGAAGATCAAAGACCAGATGATGGCTGGAAAGCTTGTACTTTGAAGCCAATGAACACAGAGTCAAAAAAACCCAAAAAAATCAAAAACCCAAACCAAAAAAAGGAGCATACACTGATGTGTGAATACTTTCTTTCTCCTACACACAGCAGCCTGAAAAATGCCTCACCTGGAGAGTGCAACAGCCTAGGAAAACAGGAGGGATGATGGGATGTACACTCCTGCAGCAATGCAGACATCACTGCTGAACCTCCTGCAGGAGCCACAGCCACTGCCCAAGTACTGCAGGTAAGCCAGGGAAGTGTCTGGGCTACCTACCCAGCAGCATCCTCTGTGCCCTCATGATTTCTGCTCTCAAACAGCACCCACAGACTGCTCTCAACCACTGCTCTCAAACAGCACCCACAGACCTGTCAGAAAAGGTGACCAGACACCATCTTGTCCCACACTCTGAAGAATACCACCCCCTCCTGTCTCTGTCCCACAGATGTAGTCTGTTCACCTTGTCCTGACGCTTGTGGAAGGAAGTTTGGGTGCTGAACCTCTCTACAGGCAGTTGAGTGTGCAAACAGTGCACAAGCTCTCACTGGCTTTGAACAAAGGACTCCAAGTATAATACAAGGAGGATAATGGAGTGGGGGTTGTTTTTTTCTGGTTTGTAGCATCTGTTTTTTAAAGCACAGAAGACTTTGAATTCAGTTCCTTCCCCTACAGCCCACACAGCTGAAATGCATTGCCTTCAGTGATCTCATCAACCCAAGATATCAAAAGTGGGTGGGGGAAAAAACCCCTCCCTCCTTGTTCAAAAGCAAAGATTATTAATCTGTTATCTATTAATCTGTGTTATCAGAAAAAAGTGGTTAATTAATGAAGTCAGCATTAGACTGACATAAAAACCCCCTTAATTTAGTCAGAATGAAGTATGATATTTCTTTAAAGAAAAGATTTTTTGTTTCTAAAAATTCTAGCAAAAGCCAAGACTTAATCAACCAAAAGACTATTTTTCCTGCTATACTATGATCTTACACTTACACTCCAGCTGACACAAACAATTCTTTACTTACTTAATAGCAACTTGAGCAATTACAAGCTGTTACCATTTTATCTATTTCAAAGGGAACATTCAGCTTTTAAGGGATTATGCAGTAATTAAAGCACTGCACTCTCTTTATTGAGATGACAAAAATTATGCATGTTTTAGTCATGCAAGCTGGATTGTAGTGGGATCACTGCGGCCAATTACTGAGCCATCTTAGAGTACACAGTGTATGACGTGTTCTTCACAGGGCAGTGAAGGCTTTGGTTTATAACACAGAGCTACTCATCATCAGTGAACTGAATTTACTATATTCAGTTAGGTTTCCAAATACTGGTATTACTCAGGAATGTGAAGAATTCCCGACTATCACTGGCATTGCCATTAGAGGGCCTACTACTACACAGAGCAGGACAGGCTCCCTTGAAACAAGCGCAGCAGGGTTTTCTTTGTTGGCTCTGCACGGCATGAGGGGCAGCAAAACCACAGACCACACCTCACTGAGAGGCTTGAGGCAGATGGAAAACATATTCAAAAGGCAAAACTGTGTCAAGGCCAACATCTCCAGCACATTTCACACTGCTGTGGGGAACAGCTCTTCCTTACCCTTAAATACATTCACTTGCAAAAGGCATCTGTGTGTTTATCTGTCTTGTAAGCTGTTGCAAGGGTGCCTATGACACCCGCCAACAAGTCAGGATTTAAATACATAATAACCTCAACGTTTCCCAAAATCACCTTACCCACATTAGGTTCCTTTCATTCCTCTGCATACAGAGCTTCCTCTCAGTTTGTAATAAATTCCATCCACGCAGGTATCACATTCCGACACAGAAACATACTCCTTCTATTGCCCCCACCAAATTTATGTTACTTCAGAAAGTGTGGAGGAGGGGTAATGCAGTGAGGGGAAATTGGGGAACATCCATCTCCTTGTGAGAGGCTAACTGGATTCCTCCTCCCTGATCCCACCAGGAGGTCTGACAGCAGAGGTATGCTGCTGCCCCTTCATGAGGAAGCCCACAAAGAATGAGTATCCAAAAATATATTCTTTGTTCCCAAACACTGGAGTTCTGTACACTTCTCCTCTTCAGTTATGCTTTGCTGATTCCCTAGGGCATTTCTGCATGTATTTTCAGGCCCCCTTTTCCAAGCTTCTCTTACAAGCAAGAAAAGTTAGAAGCTTGCTCTCTTTTTAATGGAAATTTGGATTCTCAAGCAGAACTTCTTTTTCAGGCACTGAGGGTGTAAGGAGGTAAAAAAAGAAAAAAAACATGCAAGGACTAACAGAGTTGTGACTACTACATGATCACCTGTTCTGACCTGGCAATGAGATCCTCAACACAGTCTGTGTCAAAGTCAAAGGGAGCCTTTCTAGCAATGGCAGTTTAAAAAATGAAAGAAATAAAAAGAAAAGGCAATGTGCAACCCAAATTGAACCTCTGTCATAATTTGGAATTAACTGATATAATGCTGGCCATGTGGAAGGACAAAATCCACCCCCAGTGAGGAAGAAGCACATGGACATGGTATTTACTCTAAGACTGGAAAAGGAAGAACAGTGTTGGGTTAAAACAGCAGCACAATGCCACTGTTTATCTGGCAAGACTCTGTTCAACTGTGTTTGCAGCAGTGACTAAGCCAAAAAATGAAGTGATAAGTAGCAAGAACATAAACACGATGGGCTCCCAGGGACAAGTATCTCAGATTGAGGTACATGTAGGTGAGATCAGACAATGAGGTAAAAAACAATGGAATAAGCTTTTCTCAAAGACTCTCACTCCTTTACTAATGTCAATATGGGGCAATAAATAAATTGGAAAGAAAAAAATAAAGTCACGTCTCTCCATGTCCAACAGCTCTGCCATCCTGATTGTCTTCAGTGCACAGCACTTGATCTCAGTACCTGTGGCACTCTCCAGCCACTAAATCATGCTACTACAGCATAATTCAGCACACTGTATGTGAGTCTTGAGAAACTACTGCAAAATCACTAAACTCACTGAGAATAAGCAACAGCACAGGGAACCATAATGCATGATAAAGTAGGGTCTCTGCTTTCCAGTAGCGTGCACACTTTGTCTTACTTTGAAACAGCAAGTGAAGTGCTGCAACCAAAACAGACAAAGCAGGGGATGAGTGTGTATCTTGCAATGAATTACTGCTCTTTGAAAAACAGTTTTTTATATTTTATCCTAAATATTTCCTAACTCTGAAGACAATCTGAAACAGAATTAATTTTTGGAAACAGCACGTGGATGGCACTGCTGCTTGTTATCCGACCTAAGACCCTGTTATCTTTTTAAGATGCACAGCAGAAAGGTGAAATAAAACCGTACTTTTACCCTGCAGGTGGACTTTCATCATCTCAGAACTCTGGAAGAAGTTGTCCCTGCTCTATATTCTGCCAGTATGATTTTACAAAGACATGGGGTTCAGTAAACCAGGTATGACTGCAATGAAATAAGTTTCACTAATGTAAAACACCTGGAGAGAGAGAAACGTGCTGCCTTCAGAGGAAAATTAAAACCACCACCAAACAAAATCAATCCAAAAACCAACCAACCAAACAACCCCCCACCCTTAATCAATCAAAAACATTCTACATAATAAAAAAAAAGGTTTTAGTGGAATAGAAAACTGAACACACTATACTTCACTCCTGGATGTAAAACTTCATTCCTATACTTAAATAGGAAACCAGAGATTTAACCAACCAGCAAATTAAGTTGTCATGAAGAACAGATATGAAGAATACTATGATATATTGTATAATATGTTATGAAGGATAGATGTACACTCTGTTTGCACTAGAAGCAACTGAGTGTTTGCCAAAGAGGAAATAACAGAAAAATCTTGAAGTGCATTACTGAAACTATGTAATAAAGGATTTACGAAAACAATCAACACACTCACATTTATGTTTGTCTTGCAAACGTCTGAATAGTTCTTAGGGACATGAAACAGGGCTACAAAGTCATAGTAGCAGAAAGTGGACTTCTGCAGTGTGGAGCAGAAGGACCATTTGCAGGCAGATGCCTGTAAAGCAAGCAGGGCCCGTGGGTAACACCCAGCCTTTCTGCAAAGGTCCTGGGGGTGTCACTGGCACAAACTGTGGGAAGGGGGATCAGAGGCAAAGGGAGTAGATCTACAAGTGGGGTCTCAAGACACATTTACTTCCCACATTCCTGTAAGCGAGCTGCTTAGATGAGCTATGAATGACACCAGAACAGTCAGGGTTTGAAACTGAGAACAGCCAGGGCAGAGTTGATACAGAAATGCTAACGTGGTGTCCTGGTGGAGCACGACAGATGGCACAGCAGAACTGTGCTGTCCCAGTGAGAAGGAAACAGAGCACGGCTATATTCCATCACTGCTAAATCCAAAGCACTGCTGCATTCCAGTCTGAACACATAACTCTGATCAAGGTATTGAAGCAAAGTGAGCTGCCAGGCCCTCATGCCATGCATACCTATGACTCCCACTGATTGAAATGGCAGTGCTGTGTGCATTCAAAGCACATCCTCCAACAGCTATCTCCAATATTCACAAAAACAGCCCAGAAGAAACAGATTCTGAAAGACTGGAGGATTCATATGAAAGCATTTGCAGAAAAAAAAAAAAAAAAGAAAAAAATCCCCACTGGGCATCTACAAACACAATCATTATTATTCTCTCCCCATCCTACAAAATTAGGAATCTTAAGTGCATGCCTTCTATACCCACAGTGTGAAAACACTTTATCAGCCTGTCCTTTTAGTCCTGGATGTTTGTCTTGGTAAAAAAGGCAGGGTAAAACAAGGGACAAAAATTCTAAGACACTAAAGAAAGTATCTTATTCAGCCCACAAATTACTTCTTGATTTAGATGGTGTCTTCTAGGGGAAGGGTATCTTTCTACCTATGAGAAGGCAGTTTCGATTTTCGTATCCTTATGCAACTTTCTAAAGAAGAGGCTCAAAACTATTCTAGAAAGGCTTGCTTAAGCTTTCTTCCTGTTGCTCTTTGTACAAAATGAAAGCAAACGTGACTGGCAGCACAAGATCAGTTTGTATGTAGAGAAACAGAGCACTTACCCTGAAAACCAAACAAACCAACTCACCCCAAGCCTCCAAATTAGGACACTACACATGCACACTGTAAAGGTCTACTAGCACTATAAATAACCGAGCACTAGTGGCTCACAAGTGCTGTCTTGACAAAAAAACCAACCTTTTCTTGATACAGTTTGTGGAGCCAGGTAGAACATTCCTGCTCGTCTTCTGGGACGTCCTCTAGTGGAATCCGCCTGCCGATGGCAAACAAGTGAAATTGAAGAATATGAAATACTTTGGCTTCCATGAATAGCACTTGCATTATACAGACAGATTATCTGACAGGATACTCACTACATTTTTCACATATTTTTAGCTTGTGCAACACCTTCAGCACTTCAACAAGCAAATATGGAGGATTTTGAAGAAATTTGCGATAGTCTCCAACTAACTGCCAAAACAAATTTAGTCATGAGGTTAAATGCCTGGTAAACCATGAGGTTTACCCTGCCTGTAAGAGCTTTTCAGGACAGGCAAACAGCTACCCTGAGTCATGAAAAGCAATTTCTGTACTCTGCCAGACCGACTGCAGCAGGCTGGAATGGTGTAGAGTGAGGCACAGCAAGAGGAAGCCCTCTGCTCTGCTGGAGCCAACACACACAGGCACAGCTCCAAAATTGCCATCCAGCCAGGCCATGTACACCAAACATGAGGACACTAGGCTGAGCTACCACATGGGAAGAGCAATCAAGAGAAACTTTATTTTTACCCTTGGACAAAAACAGTTCTAAAAAAAAACTTTTACAAACAGGCAGAAAAAGAAATAAAAAGGTCACCCTATTCCACTTCATGTTGATATCCAGGATAAAGCAGCTGGACGAGCTCACTGGTCCCCTATAGCTCTCAAGGGGTTGTGAGGAACTCCTGATCACTTGCAGCATCACTTCCAGGCTCCTGTGCTCCAACCCTACATCATCACATGCCCTGGGTGCCTGTAGCAAAGGTACTGCTGGGAGAACCTCACCTGGGAATTGGCTCTTTCCCATTAAGATCATGGGAAGCCAGTGGGGTATTTGTAATTTATAGAAACACTAATGAAAAGGAATCCAGGTGATGTTTTCCTTATTAAACCCCCTTCTCGGTAGACAGGATGCAGCAGTCAAATACATCAACAACTAGACCAGCAGATAGGAAAAGTCCTGAGCCTGACCTCCACCAGAGGAACTGGAACTATCTCAGGAACACCTGTACCAGAGACAGGTATAAAGCAGCTCCACCAGAACACTTGGTTGGTGTTTGGTATTCAGGCCAACTGATTGAAAAGAGGCCCCACTGCTGCTGTTGAGCTAACAGACACACAAATGAATAAAAAAAATAACAACAAAAAGTTCTGCAGACATTTATGGGCTCCTCACGTACTTATAATTACAGAACATTACCAGAAACACTTCTCAACCCATATGAATTTTTATCTGAAGTTCTGTGAAGCAAGGTTGGTAGAGATCTGCTTTTCATTACCCACTTGAAAACACTCCCTTATTTAACCAATTGTTTCAAGTACACACTCCTGCTAAAAAGGAATTAAAATATGGATTTACTAAATAAAAATAAAAATATGGATTTATTAAAATACTTGCCTTACATATAAATCTGCATGATATTTCTTTCCATTTAGAACTCCCAGCAATGTTGGATTTTCATTATTTCTAAAATTAAGGGTAGAATCATAGACTGCAGAAACTACAAAAAGAGAAACAGGTTATGTGTTTACTGTAGTAATACAATGGAAGTAAGTCATTCTCTCTCAGACAAGGAGAATATTTAAGTAAGTCATCAGCAATTGCACCACAGTTTGAGCTGTCAGCAAGGTAAAAATGACAATGGAATATTCAACACGCAGGTTTTCAGAAGCTAAATAACCAGTGACTCTTTCAGGAACTGCACCTGCAAAATGGAAAGGTTTGCTCTCCAGCCACCCTTGCCTCCTTCCTCATCAGGTGCAGAACGATGGGCACAGGAACACAGCTACAGCTTCTGGCAGAATACACCTAGGACTGCCTAGGAGTCAAATGATTGCAGAACTGTTACCTTTTCCAATTCACTGTGAATCAACAACGACCCCCTAAATCTGAGGAAACAACCAGGCAGATACACATTTTATAAACAACGAACAATATTCACCCTTTGACCAGGAATGGGTAAAGTGTGTGTGAGAGACACCCTGCAGCAGGAGGGCTTAGTGCAGCCATGAATCGCCGGGGTCTGAAGCAGCCCCGGTTCATGGCCATTGTCTGGTAACTCAGGCACTTGCTACAGGGCAAAGGCAGAGACAGAATGACACACCACGCCTTGTGGGAGCTGCCTGCTGCTGTGAAGACATGCAGACGTGAGGAATATAACATAAAAGTTCTGCTGAGCAAAACTGCAGCCCAACTTCCAGCATTGAGAAAACTGTGCAGCTCGGGACTGAGCAGGAACAGTAAAACCATTTGCAAAGGCTGAAGGCAGATAAACTAAAACAAGCAGTTTCTACAGAAAAAGCATTCACTGTTTAAAACCACATGAAGTGTTGCAAAAAAGTTTATTTGAACACATCCTTAGATACACTATTTTCCTGATGTCACAAAATTACCAGAGAATGATTAATTTTCCTGACACTGAAATCAGTTGTGCATCATGATATGAACTCTAAGAGCAATGACAGCAAAAAAACTTCTCTATTTTTTATCACAAAAGTGACTAAGAAGTAGTTTCACGTGTAGCCTGTTGCATTTTAGGTTTTCTGCTCTAGAGTTTTGCAATAATGAATAAAAATACACGTGGTGACTCTTTATTGTGAGAGCTCTTGACCCACCTAAGACAGACTTTTATTACACAGGACAGATTTGCTCTTGGATTTGAAACCTCTCCTAGCTATGAGAGATAAATATGGTTTGGTCTCAGCAGATATCTCCTAGAAACTCACCACATCATTTGTTACTGCAAAACAGAATTCATAGTGCAGAACAGAACAGCCTGGCTTCAGTGCTGAAAGGAAATCCTGAAAACAAAGGCCAAACCCCTGTCACTGCAAAAAGACTCTGTCCCTGACTAACTTTTCCTACTACAGTTGGGTTCTTAGCCCAAACTCAAAACTAAAAATAAACCAAAATCTACTTCAGGCACACTACTCCCCCTGTACAATAAAAGTATGAAATTACTTTTAAAAAAAATAAATTATCTGCCTCCATTTTTAAGCTTCTTAGCGTAGAAGGATTTTACTAATCTACTCTAATTTACTAATCCAATGTAATTGAAAGAAAACAAGAGCTCAGTGTGGTTTATTCAGTGTAAGCTTCTTAGTTTAGTCTTTAATAGCATGAGATTATTCTAACAACAATAGGGATGCAATAAAGCAATGTATGATATACACAACACTTTTTCTTCCATCTCTAATAAGGCATCTACATTTGAATTTTTATATAAATTGGGTTTTGTTAAGACACATTGGAAGACACTTGCCCCATTCTGAAAAAAACTTCTGTGGAGATGGACAGGAACATCTTTATGTGTTGACAGTCTTACACAGAGTTTTCCTTTTCTCCAGGGAAAAAAATTGCTATTCCAGGTTCCAACTGGTCTGTAGTTTGACATTCAGTCCAGTCCCTTTTAATAACACACTGCAATCTTTTGGTGCAAAGCAGTGCCAAACCCAAGACAATGACAACAATGTGCAGGAATAAACAGACCTCTGTTATCCAGATGTAACTGAAGATAACTAAATATTTTAGCTTTCTCAATCTGAGAGTGCAGGAAAAGAACAGCAATAGAAGTGTCCAAGAAAAAGACTGCATGAAATAAAAATTTGCCAGAAAGCTTCCACAGTCAAAGCAGCACTAGCATGCTGTGTGACACACCGGAACTGGTTATCATTAAACATGGATTTTGCAATTGCATAATTAGAATTGGATGTCTCATGACTTTCTCATCCAAATACTGAAGAGACCAGAAAATTCCCATTCTAAAACAAGTACAAAAATTACCCTATAGTACCTTGAAAACATTGCAACTGTCTCACTCTCAGGCTAACATAAGCAGCATTTGAGAAGTTTTGCTTCAATTGTGAAATATTTTTTTCAAATGAGTTATATCTTAAAACTTCTTTTTCATTAAAAACCAAACACAAATATTTGAAAGGCTTTTATTTCTGTCGAAAAAACAAGTAGGTTTTTTGTTTTGTTTTCTAATCTCTGCCCAGCTTTTTTTCATATCATTAACTTTTGGTTCCTTCTACAGCATTCTGACAGAGAGCTAAGTACTTAAGAATTTAAGATTTAATTTCTTAACTTCAACCCAAAAAAAATCTGTGGATTACATATCTAGAGAGGATTTTTCGTACTTTGACTGTCCTCTTGAATTTCACACATTATTTTGTGGCCATGGTGGATTATGCCAGGGTGATTCACTGACAAATCAACCTACAGGCAATGAGTATGGCTACATGCACCTTTATACGAGCACAAAACAATCTTAAGACTGGAAAAGGAAGGGGAAGGTACGGTGAAATTCACTGTACTGCTGATGTGACACCATTTTGACACATTCTTTTGATTTAACATTTCATTAATCTGGCCAGCTTGAACAAAAACCACTCATCTTCTCCAACTTGGTAACTTGCTCTGGATGATGAGGAGAAACCCACTTGAAAAAAAAAAATCCAGGACTAAAGTACAGCTCATGGGAAAAAAAGTCATTGCAATACCGCCAAACACTGTCATACTGAACTCCACAAAAATATCACCCTGGAATTTATTCTCATGCATTCCCTCTAGGACAACAGTTCCCAGCATGCATAACTGGAGGAAAAGGTACACAAACAAAACTTGGGCTTATCTACAATCCATTGTGAAGTATATTTTTAAGTACAAGTCTTAACTAAATAAAAACAGCTGAAAGGAACTGCCTGATATACAGCCAGGCAATAAAAGTAACAGTTAAATATATCTTTTGCAGTATTTATGACATCTACTTTTACTGTAAGTAATGGATGAGTGTTTTAGAAAGAGATTTGTATTTTCATTTGCTTCCACACAGGTAGCAAACAGCAATTTATTAAGACAGTGAACAGCCTCTAGAAACTAAGTTCCTGGGGCCTGCGGCTGTAAAACCACACTGGTAGGGATGGTCCCTGACAAAAATACCAGAACAAATTCAGAAAATATTAAAAGCATTTCTTTAAGAATCAAATTATGTATGGAGACCTGAATTTGTCTTGGAGTCTTGGAGGAAGAAAGAATTCCATTATCACTTACGAAAGAAATTAGTTAGGAGGGGAGGTCCTTTCCTTGTTATTTTGCATGAAAGGTATTTTTATCCAAATACATCTGCTTATGCTGACAGATATGGCATCGCTGGTATGGAGGCAGCTTTCAGTGTATGCACATTAAATAAACTCCTTCTGAAACTAAGTTTTTCAAAACAGATGGGCTTGCCACTCTGATGTCACCAATGTCTATTTCCAACTACAGCAGAACTACTTCAGAACTCCTTCCAGAGCAACTGCAGCAGGTAGCATTCAGAGCTGATACTAAGTTTTGAAGAGGACCAAGCTGTGATCAGTGCTGCCATGGGTGAATTACATCTACAGCCAGAGAAACCAGCATCTATCCATCCTATAATAATACTACAGCTTCTGACAAGCTGAATCACATCACTGCCAGAAGGAGGAAAAAAAATTCGAACAGAAGCTCTGTCACACCCAGCTGTGAACTGGTCCCAAACCTGTGACTTGGCGTCACTGCTAGGTTGTGCTGCAGCTACATCCCTTCACAAGGCACACCAGCCAGGCCCACCACCCTTGCAGGAGAACAGAAGGTGCATTAGCCTAAATGGCAGAGCCCAAAATGGGCTCAGGCAGCTTGGCACCAGTCTCTTACTTTTAGAGATGCACAGGGATATGACCTAATTTCTAGATAGAACTTAGATTTCCAGATCAGGGACTGTCAAAAGAGACTCCCATCACATTCTCCATTCAAAAAAATGCATGGACTTCTTTATTATCTGTACATAATAATATTACACGGAGTTCTAAAAAATAAGACATTATTTTCAGATGCTCTTCACATGTACCCCTTGTCTCTATAGGTGAGAAACATATAGTAACCCAGGCAGTGACGCTTCCATCTCCCTCTTATTGCAAGAAGTAACAAGGCAAGTAAAGCAACAAACCTAGAAGAACCTGCAACATGAGTTTGGGGTCATCAAACCCTCAGAGGTTTGTTGGTTGGATTTGTAAGCTCAACAGTTTTTTCTGAAACTGTATATGAGAAGTTATGACTCTGCTTCTCCTTGAACCCTCACAGGGAAATTCTGCCTTCTTACTGGCCTTACACTGCTCCATCTAGCAAGTCACAGCTTCTGGACTGAGGTAGTGACATATACTCCCCTAAATAAGTAAGTAATCTAGCAACCTCAGTCCTCTTTTTCTGAAGGTATTTCAAATATTTAGGGTTCTAGTAAGTGTTACGGTAGTGTGTCGCATGAATCTCCAAAACTTTTTATAAATGTCTCTGGGGTTCCCTAAAATTGTTTCCTTTTGAAATATTTTCCCACGAACCAGCTACTTGCCCACCACCATGCCATATTTTGCTTGCATTACACAGAGCAGTGAAAAGAACAAAACCACCACCAAAATAACCTCCTTCTGATTCCCAGCTCAGGGCATTAGAGGCTGCAGAGTTTTGATTCATCCGTTCTTCTGTGCCTCAAGCCTACTACCCCCTGCCCTCAGCAGAACAGCCACCCTTATTCAAAAGGCAAGGCTAACCCGTGCTCTGAAGGGGGTTGCTGGATGCTTCACATAACTTACCTCTTCTTCGTGGATCAGAAAGGAGCCAAGCTATGCTATCCTTCTTGGGGGTGGAGAATTGTGGGTGCCTGGGAAGCTACAACACAGGTATGATCTACCTGGCTTGCCAGAGGAGATGTAGAAGAAATAAGAGAGAGAGCAATACAGCTGACTGGGAAGCTTTTCTTACAGCAGCTATCCCAGATATGCCACATGAAAACAGGTCTTCAAAGACAAAAGAAGTTTTGACATTAACTTCAGTCAAGCTGAAACATTTTCTTCTAAACCAGAAACCACTTTGGTCTTTCTCACACATCAGCCATCTAGCACACAAATCTACCAGACCCTGAAGACACTGTAACAGTGTCTTTCCTTTGCCCGTGAAATACAGATAGACAGTATTAGTCAAAGAAAAACACTTCATAGGCAACAAACGTGCAATATTCTTATTGACCTCACTTTAAAGCTGGCAAATGCAAGTAACCGGAAATAAACAGGGAGGTCAAAACAATATTAACAAAGAAAAAGTTACTCATGTTCTGTAATGTAGAAATTGTTTATAAATTTCACATACATGTATCTTCAGTCAAGGTCTACTCCCCTTCCTCAGCTCCACTAAGAAACTCTAAAGAGCAAATCTATACAGAAATTTAAAGTAGAATATTTGTTGATTTAAAAATTACGTTATTTGAGGTAGATATTTACCACAAGAAGATATTTTAAGACACAATGCCTCAGATTCTCTACTGATGCATTTACTTCATTTAGAATAGAATTGCTCAGCAAATACTAAGAAACACTATCCTTTGACAATAGGTAAAAAATACGCAACAAAATATGTACCAATAGGTAGAAAATATGCAACTGAGATTCCCCAACACAGAGCCACAGTTAACAAAACAAAACAGGAACAAATTAAAACACAAAAAAACCAAACAAAAAGCCTCCCACAAAACCCAAACCAAAACCCAACCAAAACCAACCCCAAAAACTGATCCATGATTTTGTTAATAAAACCAAAGGGTAGTGAAAAAACGGTCTGAAAGCATCCCAGGATTTTTCTGCTAGGACACATGCTACAGACAAGAGAAACGCATGGCAGACTGACAGCAGTCAGAGGAAATAACCATTTAGCACTGTCCCCTGTGACTTTCCTTACCTACATTTCTCAAACACTGCACGGTGACAGCAAATCCTTTCGTTCGTGGCAGGAGGTGGTACTTGAGCTTGGGCAGACCTTTGGCTTTGGCTACCTGCATGCTGATCTGGTGCTTCTGTTCTGTGAACCTGGTGCCCTCGCAGTGAATCAGGAACTAAAACCAAGAGAGAACTACTGTTAGACAGCAGCTCAGGTCTTCTGCTGACTGAGCAGAGGTCTCTAACTCCCACCAGTACAGCCCAAATTAACATTGCTCGCAGGGACAGGTGTAGCCACATACACATTTAGGTAATTTATTTGACTGAAGTAAAAAATCCCAGCCAACCAAAAAAAAAAACCCCAAAACCCCAAATCCAAACATTCATCCAACTTGCCATCCGGTTTGAACTTCAGCCTTTAGGCTTTAACATCTGCTTTGCTACTTGCCATCAGAATGACTTGATTTTTCTAAATGAGTCACTCCAGCTCTAAAGAGCTGTTAGAAACCACTCAGAACATACTCCTGTTGCAAATCTCTCTCTGATGGTGAAGTGTGCAAGTATCATGGCATCTAAAACTTGCTAAATGTCTAAACCAAACACATTTCTAGGAAATGCTTTAGTGCCCAGCTTGTTTGCCCTCACTCCAACCTGCTTGCTTTCCCTATGGCACGAGGACCACGGACAACATCAGACAGTAACTTTGAGGCCAATGAGAGAGCTGATAACAGATGTAAGGCAGCAGATGCAGGACAACTGAAAGCCTCATGCTCTTATGCACTATACAGTGGAAGTGCTCAGACACGAATAATTACGATCTTGCCACTGGGCAGGCAGGGGAGAGCACACAGATCTTTGGAGATTTACCACTTGCTCATCTGCTTTCTGCCAAGCATGAATGCAAACTAACACACCACAGAGCACTGCCAAATCACAAAAAGTAAGTCCTCATAACCCACAGCAAAAATGTAGCCAAAAAAGACACAGAGATTGAAGGAACTAGCTGAGCAGCCAGCTTCAGTTCTAGCTCATCCAAGAGTGCTTTTACTTGTGTATTGCAAGTATAATGTTATTGAGATTGGTGAGACATAGAGAAACGGATGAGAAAATCTCTCTAGTTCACTTTACATGCTTTGCCTGTCTACCCTTCCAAGGTGCTATTGTTGTGCCTTTTGATATTATGTCATCATACGAAAGGAAATTAAAACTCCACACTGCAATAACCCCAGGTGTACAACAACAATTATCTCCCTTACACAGATACAGCTCCTTTTTAGCAATCCCTCCACAGCAGTATCTACAGGATGGTGGTGGCTTGTGCTCACTGATTATGCCTACATGTATAGGAAAGTCACAGAGTACAGGCAAATCTCTGGAGAGAAATTGAAACTAAAACCCCAGAATCACCCCTTTGCTAGACAGTCTCCTGTCACTGGAAGTCACTTAAACATCGATGCACAGAGATTAGTTTTGATTGCTTAGCACTCATTTAAATCAATGACAATTAAAAAAAGAAATTTGTTTCAGAGTATGAAAAATACAGCATTTACATCTTCATGAGGAAACAGCAATAGTTTCTGTAGAGCTTGGGGAGGCTGCTTAAGATACCATTTCTTTAACCAAATTGCACTCTTGCCATCACTAGATCAGAAGAACTACAATTTTTATGATTTCTGATAAGAGAAAAAATTCAAAGACTTTTCATTCTCAGAGAAGGAAATGCCAGGCAGGGTCAATACTAAAAAATTATGGTGATGCAAAAATTAAGACTTTCTTGTTACTGAAAAGTGACATCAATTCTCTCCCTGGAATACAGCTGATGGCTCAAATGGGCCACTTCTCTGACCAGGTGGCTTCCACTTCTACTGGGCCATGTCGGACCAAAGACCTTCACAGGAACGGCAGCACCACAGGAAGGAAAAAACACTAGTATGAGCTCTGCAATCTAAGGTGAGAGGGGAGCTTAGGTAAAGAATATAGCTGATGTGCTTCAGTACAACATTGTTACATGCATCTGTTACACAGCTGTGAACCCCTGCATCTACCACTACCCAGCTCCTGTATTTAAAGGACCACAAAATTTACTGAGTGGATCACAGTGCAGGTATTTTTGCAGTAGTATCTGTAGGGCTCCATACTACAGAGAAGAAAACAGACAACACAGTACATGGGAAACTCCAGAGAGAATTCAATTGAGAGTATTCTCCTGATACTCTCAAGGAAGTTAATGAATCAAAAGTCTCACGAACAACCTGGTAAGCATCACATATTGCCCGTGCCCCTCATTCCTGCCGAGCACTACAGCACCTCACACTCCATTTGTCAGTCATCACTCACCCAAAAGTTTTCAGGGTAGTCCCGGAGGTTCAGCAATTTCTGGACCACTGTTTTCCGATCTTCCTCCCACTTGCGCTTGCAGAAGACAATCTCTAGGAAATACCACATCCAGCCAATGATAGGCATGTAGGAGAGCTCCTTCTTTGCAAGCACTTTGGAACTCTGCAAGACAGAATCAAAGCAAGTAAAACAAAGTTAAACCACTTCAGAGTTCACTGTGGGTATGCCACTTGCACTGTTAGACCCTAACAGATCGATTCATATTGACCAGACCCAGTTTTAACACCAGTGTAAAAGCAAAACAAAGGAAAGTAAGTTTCTCTCATATGACAGAACAGTCAAATCTTATGTCAGGTATCTGCATGGAAAACTTCTAGAATTAAATACATCTGAGTGTGAGTTTCTCTATCCTACCCAAAAGCTGAAACCCAAAAGAGAAGCCAAACTCCTTTAAACATGAAGGAATCCATGCAAACAACCCAAGCCATAGCAATCACAACTCTTAATTCAAGCAGATTCTGGCACTGGCAGTTCATGTTCCTTTAAGATACCTTGAAACCATATTTCTCCCCAAAGCTGAGGCATCTCAACATACAAAAACAAAAACAAAAAAAAAGAAAAAGAAAAAAACAAAAAGGGAGAAGCAGAGTCACAGAGCCATTGCAGCACAACAATGCCATGCACACATGGTTTACCAATAGAAGAAACCTTTAACACCAGAAACAACAGCAGTAATAAGAATACCTAATTTGTATTTAGTTTTGTTTATGAATGGGCAGAAACACTTAGAGTAGCAAATGTCTCTTCAAAGCATGCTTCTGGAGTAGGAAAAAACAAAAAAGCACTCTTCCTGTCTCACAGATGTGACAGACACTGAAGTGACTGGTCCAGACACTCCACAAGAATTCTGTGATTTATCAAGCATTCAACATGTTCTGTAAATTAATCCTACTCCAGAATTTAACTCTATGATCATCTCAGACAGACATCCCCTAGGGCAGGAGAACTGATTCCATGTGCTCCTTTCCCGTCTTCCAAGCCAGCCTACCTTGGTGAGCTGCCTTACATTTCACTTAGTTATTTAATGAATAAAATGGCACATGTGTGCGTTGTGTTCATATAGAAATTGTTGCTTCAGCATTTCCTAAAAAACAGTAACATTTCCTTAGAAGACAGATGGGAATAATTACAATCCAGTTTCTGACCATGATATCGTTATAAGCTAGCCCATCAAAATGCTTTACAGATGGATTCCAGAATGTGGCATTTGACTAGAAATTACTTATTAGTAGAAGTTACCATCAACAGAAAATTTAGTTTTTTAGTCACTCTTGTTCATTTGGCTGCTACAGGAAGAGACCTGACCTAATTCTTTATCTCAGCTCATTTTTTTCATCTGCTCTCCTTCCTTGAGAAAGAAAACACCTTAAATAATTAAGCTGTATAAAAGCTCATAAGACTGGAAGGCAAGGGCACATCACACAGCTTCACTAGCAGCTGTTACACAGAAGCAGAACAGAGGATGACAGAGTTCCATTT
This sequence comes from Daphoenositta chrysoptera, assembly GCA_013397915.1. NCBI lineage: Eukaryota > Metazoa > Chordata > Aves > Passeriformes > Daphoenositta > Daphoenositta chrysoptera. Next base: position 559,903 of record VZRO01008335.1, on the reverse strand, counting down.
CTAAGAATGCAGGAACCATCTCTATCAAATGATTTAATGCTTTGTAACAAAAGCACTCCCTCTTGAGCATTTGAGAATTTCGTAATTTCAGTGACAGGCTCAGATCAGGACTCCAAACCCACTGCTCCTCTGAGAAGCAGCTGTAGTAATTTCAGTTTCAAGCCATGTTGTACGTTAGTCCCTATTACATGACAGCAGCAATGCTGAGCCCAGCCTCCTCTTCCAGCTCCCCAAACTGGGCAGAGAAAAAGGCTCTCCTTTTACCACTTTCCTGCACAATGAGGCCAACAGCAGGCCTGTCACCACCACCCCACCGCAAAAGAGAAGACACCTCAAAATGTTCTTAAATTTTATTTACAGTAAGTGTTCAGTATCCTAAGAACTACCACAAACTAATCTAAGTGTACTCTGCATAGAGTGCACAAGGCCTCCAGAGCACAGTGTCAGAACAGACAATGTAATAGTCCTCCTGCAGACTTTAAAATGCAGGAATTATAGTCCAAAAAGCTAGCTAAAATGACTACTTCACCATACCTATTTTCTAATGCTTTACGTATTTTAAGAAGAGCATGAGTTACACAAGAGGCAGGAGAGAAGTTGCCACTGCTTTCCTGCACCCTCCTCAGTGAAACCAAGAAACAATACTGTGAGCTAAGGTGTTCCATAGCACAGGTACAACCACGAAAATACAACAGATGCCTGAACTCTTCCCCAGGGCATGTTCTTATTCTTTTACTGTGCTGATGCATTTTTAAAATTTAAGAGCGCTCTTTCAGACACGTGTGAGTATGACTTCTTAGATGCACATAAAAATAAACTAAATCACCTCATACTATTTTATGCACCCATCTGTTCTAGGAGTAGAAGGAAGACTAATGACAGAATTAGAGAAAGGAAACTCCTCAGTGCATTATGCTGGCAAGACTGTTCTTGTGCGGGAGGAATACATTAGGCCTCCCCTCAGAAGCTGCCACACAGACAGGCAGGGAATGGGAGGCTGGAAAGCAACGATGCAGGAAATGACCTGGGGATCCTGGTCAATGGCAAGTTGAACACGAGCCAGCAGTGCCCTGGAGCCAGGAGGCCCAAGCCTGTCCTGGGGGCATCAGGCACAGCATGGCCAGCAGGGCCAGGGAGGGGATTGTCCCCTCTGCTCTGAGCTGGGGCGGCCTCACCTCCAGTGCTGGGGGCAGCTTTGGGTGACACAATATGAGGATATGTAGCTATTAAAGAGCGTCCAAAGGAGGGTAACGAGAATGGTGAAAGGCCTTGAGGGGAAGCCGTGTGAGGAGCAGCTGAGGGCACTTGGTCTGTTCAGCCTGGAGGAGACTGAGGGGAGCCCTCACTGCAGTTACAATGAGGGGAAGAGGAGGGGCAGGCACTGATCTCTGCTCTGTGGTGACAGTGACAGGACCTGAGGGAATGGCCTGAAGCTGTGTCAGGATAAGATTAGGTCAGATATCAGGAAAAGGTTCTTCACCCAGAGGGTGTTTGGGCACTGGAACAGCTCCCCAGGGAAGTGGTCACAGCACCAGCCTGACAGAGGTCAAGAAGCATTTGGAGAATGCTCTCAGGCACACGGTGTGAATCTTAGGGATGGTGCTGTACGGGGCCAGGAGTTGGACTGGATGATCCTTCTGGGTCCCTTCCAACTCAGCATGTTCTGTGATCCTGTGATCTCTCTTACAATAACTAGAGCTACAACTGTTTCACTCATCTACCCATGCACAACTCCCACGAAAATACCTGGGGGGAAAAATGCAACTCTAGTCGACTTCAGCCACTAACTTTTCCTTTACTAAAGTGCTTTGGTCAATATGTGACAGTTACCCCTAACCATCAAATTCAGCTTGTTCAACAGAAAAACAATCATTAAAAAGGGCTGATTTATTCCACATAAGATGCCTTCTTAAAGAAGTCAAACACTTTCAGTGCTCAGAACTGTGTAATTTCGACAGATGTTTAATGAAATTACTATTGGACAGGGACAACTTATCTACAATACTAACCTTTTAATCCAGATTAATTTATTTGGCCAAGTTCATTCAAATGAAATACCCATGAAGTTCTCCTTTTGTGAATGACTGCACCAACATCACCTTAAAAAAGGTATTTTTACAAACTTGCTTTAGTGCATTTGCCCAACTATGCTGTCAAAGAAAGAAAATCTTGATTCTACATGTCCAGCCTCAGTTATTCAACACTTCTTGTTTAAAGAACACCAAAACCAGCATGAAATCAATATGCAAGTTGAGAGTGTCCAACAAAATTTGTTCCACCGTTTTAAAATAAGTTCATTGTAGCTGCAAACCATTAGCAGCAGCAATTTGCCTCATAAGTTACTTGCTCTCCAGGCTGCCCTTAGCACTGACATACTTTTGATGATTCCAACTGCTCTAATTTTGAAATATACCACTCCTTCATATTATACACTCTGGGACATCATGATGGCAAGGTATATTTCTTTAGTCCCACAAAGCCATCATTCCAGAAATTTAGTTAGGCTCCCAATTCCTCAGGCTTCGTATTGAATAAAAGTTCTCCATGTTGGAGATATTTTGGAAGATATGTGCCCAAGCACATGCTGAGATGCTGTGTTAAATACAAACAATAATGTACTTTCATCTGCCTACAAGAACAGTTACATATTTTAGAATCATAGAGTCATTTCAGTTGAAGACCCTTATGATTACCAAGTCCAACCATTAATCCAGCACCGCCAAGTCCACCACTAACCCATGTTGCAAATGGTATGTCTGTGAACATCTTTTCAATACCTCCAGGGATGGTGGCTCAACCATTTCCCTGAGCAGCCTGTTCCAATGCTTGATAAAACTTTCAGTGCAGAAATTCTTCCTAATATCCAATCTAAACCTCTCAAGGTGCAACTTGAGACCATTTCCTCTCATCCTATCACTTACTACTTGGGAGAAAAGACCAACTCCCACCTGGCTACTGCCTCCTTTCAGGGAGTTGTAGAGAGCAATAACAGACCCACTGCACCCCCTTTACTCCAGGCTAAACAACCCCCAGCTCCCTCAGCTGCTCCTCACAGGACTTGTGCTCCAGACCCTTCCCCAGCTTTGTTGCCCTTCTCTGGACACTCTCCAGCACCTCAATGTCCTTGCAGTGAGGGGCCCAGAACTGGACACAGCACTCGGGGTGTGGCCTCACCAGTGCCAAGCGCAGCGGGACAATCCCTGCCCTGTCCTGCTGGCCACACTATGGCTGATACCGGCCAGGATGCCATGGGCCTTCTTGGCCACCTGAGCACATGCTGGATCATGGTAGGTGGCTGTCAACCAGCACTGCCAGATCTTCTACCACCAGGCAATTTTCCAGCCACTCTGCCTGTAGCACTGCATGGGATTGTTGTGACCCAAGTGCAGGACCTGGCACTTGACCTTATTGAACCTCATACAATTGGCCTTGGTCCACAGATCCAGCCTGTCCTGATCCCTGTGCAGAGCCTTCCTGCCCTCCAGCAGATCAACACTCCCACCAAGCACTGAGGGTGCCCCTGACCTCCTGGTACAGATCACTGATGAAGATATTAAACAGGACTGGCCCTGAAACTGAATCCTGGGGAATACCACTTGTAATCTGCTGCCAAGTGGATTTAATTCCATTCACCACCAACCTCTGAGCCTGGTCATCCACCCAGTTTTTTTTTACCCAGAAGAGTGAATGTGTCCACACCACAGCAGCTGGTCCAGTGGGACACCTTCCCCAGCTGGCTCTTTCACCAGCTGTGTCAGGAGGTTATCGTGCACACACACCAGGAACCTCCAAGACTGCTTACTCTCCACTGTGTTGTATTTCCAACACACATCTGGTAAGCTGTAGTCCCCCCAAAAAACAAGGGTTACTGATTGTGAGACTTCTCCCAGCTGCTTATAGAATATTCCTTCTGCCTCTTCATCATGGGATGGGTGGTCTGTAAGAGACTCCTACCAAGATATCTGCCTTGCTCACTTACCCCCTGATTCTTACCCATGAACACTTGACTCTTCATCACCACTGTCCAGTTCTAGACAATCAAACACTCCCTAACATACAGGGCTATCCCACCACCTCTCATTCTTTGCCTATTTCTTCTGAAGACCTTATAGTCATCCACTGCAGCAGTCCAGTTGTGCAAGTCATCCCACTGTGTTTTTGTGACTGCAATTATATCATTGTTTTTGAGCTGCACAATGGCTTCCAACTCCTGTTTATTATCTACACCATGTGCAGTGGTGCAGATGCACTTCAGTTGGGCTCTTGATCGTGGCACCATTTTTTGGGGAGAAGTCCCAATTCCTATGTGACGATTATCAGGCATTTCCATGGTTTCTAATGCATCAATAACCCTCCAGCTTTTGCTGCTGCTTTGACATCTGTCCTCTATGTCCATGGAGACATCAGACCAAAGAACCTCGCTAGCACCCCACCCCTCAAGCATCAGCATGCCACTCCCAGACTTATCTCTAGCAAGCCTGATTTTGTCCCTTTACCAATTCAAATCTAGTTTAAAATCTATTAATATATTAAAATGCACAAACAAACTACTGTGCTCACACACCTATTAGTCTCACACAATAACATTAAAAAGTATTTTCTCACACCTACATTTAAGGCCACACTCAGCTTTTTCCAACAGCAAACTTCAACATAAGCAGCTCTTAAACAAAATTAAGTTTCCTAACATATGGAACAAGGAGTTAAGGTTAAAACCAGCAGGTTTAGCGTTAAAGCACAGGCAATTTTTGCCAATATGAATGTCTTCATCTCAGAATAATGGTTATTAAATGGACTAGAAAACTCTTTTATTGCTGCTTCATCAGACCAAACAACAAAGCAGTGATCAAGGCAGGGAGCATATTACAGTGCTTTTGGTAAGAATCCTGAATAACACCTCCCTCCTCAGAACTTGCCCATGTCCTGATTTTAAGTTCTGGTGTCTAGTGGGTCTTTTTTCAACAGGACGGTTAGCAGCACACCTTGACAAAACTAAATGCTACTAATGCATTTACAGTGACTAGTGTCCCCACTAATAAGGTAAATCCTAGGACTGGAATGTCACAGACAGGAAAAGGGAAGGACACAGCAGAGAGTAGGGACCTGTCACCAAGACCACATTTCTATTTACACAACAGAGCAACACAAGAGCACCAGAGTCAGCATCCCACCCAGCCACTGCACCAGCATGGGGTGGAAAAGCAGAGCATCCACAACACAATCCACACATCCTCTGTGGCAGGAGGAGGCAGGATTCAGCTGTCCCCATGGACATCCATGCTGCCCATGGCAGCATGATGCTGACTTGACATCAAGGACCCCTATACACCCTCCCTCCTGCACACAACACTGAGGTCTGGCAGCACAAGGAGGTGGGTATGGGTGGCTGATCGGTGTCAAGGACTGAAAACAGAACAGGAAGAACCCTTCATAAAAACCCCACAAGTGGAATACAGATGTAAGTGACTGATAGTTTGGGCTGAATGCAGCCCAAATCCTGAAATCCCTGATGACTTTTAGTTTTTGTGAAGTTTGCTTCCTTCTATTTTCCAACAACTGACAAAATCATGTGGGTTTTGGTGCTGCACAGTTACACATCCATAACTCCAGCTGCACAGACACCAACTACAGCTAGCAAGATTCTCAGTAGCTACGGTAACTTGCAAGAGTAAAAGTGAGCATAGCATTGCTTCTTCATGTGATTTTCTCCTTCTCCACATCTGTTCACTACAAATGAACAGATCTCTGGCTCTTACTCAGTGCTGTCAACCCAGTGCTTCCTTGTCTTTTCAATGGCTGCTCCAAAAAGTATCATATGAATGAAAAAAACCTAGAAGTAAAATAAAGTTTAGAACTGTCATTCGTTTCCTTCCCTCTTCTCCACACATACTTCTCAAATTCTTACCACTTTATTTGGCTCTTTTTGCTAGATTTTCTTCCAGAGCCAGTAGAAAACCTTCATAAAAGCAGAGAACCTCATATCATACAAGTGCAACATCTCAGTCTTTAGAAGAACACTCAGGTTCACAAACCTAAAAACAGGCAGGTGACTCTGCCACTCCCACTCCATCTCCCAAAAACAGCAAAAAAAAACCCCTAAACCAACACTGACAGATCAAAACCACCCTGATAGAGCTTTATAAACCTGTAGATTATGGCAATTTGGCTATAAAGAAAAAGCCGGTTCAGGAGAAAAGAGACAAAAGAAGGAGCAGACAAATGCACAGACTGAATGTTTCAACTAAGATCAGGAAGGGCAGTTTTCAAAAGGGAAAGACTTTTTTTTAGGAACCAAAGGGGCCAGACAGGTTTAAGGATGTTTAATATTGTTTTCAAATAAACAAAAACAATGTCTGGATTTCAGCTGGAATAGAGCTAATTTTCTTCCCAGTAGCTGTGTTTTGGGTTTAGGATGAGAATAATGTTGGTAACACATGGATGTTTTAGTTGTTGCTAAGCAGTGTTTACACTACATCAAGGACTCCTTGGCTTCTCACCACCCTGCCAGAGAGGAGACTGGCAGACACTTGGAGCTGGGAAGAGACACAGCAGGACAGCTGACTCAAACTAGCCAAAGGGATATTCCATACCATATGATGCTATATAAACCAGGGGGAAAGATGGCTGGGGGCTGCTGCTCAGGAACTGGACTGTGGAGAACAACTCCATTGTGGATCATTTGTTTTATACACTCTGATTCTTTTATCACCATCTTCAACATCATCATTTCAGTCCCTTCCTCTTCTGTTCTATTAAACTCTACCTCAACCCACAGATTTTACCCCCCTGCAATTTTCTCCCCCATCACACAGGGGGCAGGGAGTAACCAAGTGGCTGTGTGGTGTTTAGCTGCCTGGATGGTTAAACCACGACAACTAAGCAAAAAATTACAACATTTAATGGCTTCATTAAAGAAATGTTCAAGCTGTAAAATACTGAGAGTTTGAACACATGCTTGTGACACTCTTAAGAGCGTTACTGTTGTCTGCCAGAGCTGCAGGGCACAGCTGAATGTCACAACAAAGCCATCCTCTCTGCCTGCTGCAGCCAAGCACTGCCAGTTCCAAATCCTTTGGCTCTAAGCTGTCTTCACCTTCTCCCTCTTCACCCTCCCCAGTCACCTCTCCTATCTTCACTGGATTAGTTAAGGCAGAAAAGAGACAGAAAGGCTACCTAAAACATTGCAAAACAGGGCACACAACCATCGTAATGGATGCAGGAGACTGCATGTGCAAGATTTCCTTTTCAGCAGCAGTGGACATGAGATCAGCTGAGTAAGGTGTTGGCTGATACCCAAAGTTTGCATAGAAACTTCATGGAGTATACAATTAAACATCATTAAATATGAACACCCATTGGCTCACTAAGTCCCTGAGCTACAAAACAGTGGAGGCTTTGACACCTTAGAAAGCTCTCTGTACACTTGCCTCTTTCCTAAACATCAGCCCTCAACATAGTGGTTCTTACATTCCTAACTGTGCTGCCACACCATGCCCTGAAACTTTGCACAGTGGAAACTCATGTCAGGCAGCACAAGTCAAACCAGGCTACACTCCCCGTCACTGCACAATCACCTACCCTTGCACTGGCCCAAGACAAGTACCAGCATATCAATACAGACAATCCAATCAGGAAAACTACTGTTTGGCATTTTCCATTCTTTATGGTTTTTTTTTAACATGGCTTAAGATGAACTTCGGCTGGTTGCCCCACGAGGGAAATGCACTGCTTTGTTGAGTAACGACATCTACGCAAATAAGAGCATGTGGAAACAATTTCTTCCAGGAACAGTTTCTGGGAAGTAAAACCACAGTACATTACTCAGGACTGAAATAGTTTTGTATTGGTTTTTGTGTTGGTTGTTTGGTTGTTTTTTTTTAATTTGTGGGGGGTTTTTTTGTTTGTTTGTTTTTTGTTTTGTTGCTAAAAATAAAAAAGCAAAGAAAGAACCGACATAATCAGTTCCTAAAATAATCCTAAAATCAGCTTAAATGCAAACTGAGTAAAAAAAGCAAGCAGCCAAAAAAGGGAAAAAATATTTTCAGTTAGTGCAGCACAGTAATTTCAACAGTTGTTTCTATGTTGTGGTTTCCTTACATGTAGGGAACAACATAAAAAACTAAACCAGAATCCTTATTAACTTGGAAAACTATTAAAAAAAAAAATTCAGCTAGTGAGATTCAACCCAATCACACAGCAACAATATAAACCAAGGTATTTTTGACTTTGTAGGCCCCTATTACTTTCAACAGTAACAATCCTTCCATTTTCTACATCAGTGTTTTCTGAAGAAGCACCCAGCCCTTTAAAACACAGCTTTATTTAGAGATCTGAAGCCATTTGGCTTACTAAATTAGACAGACTATACTACAGCACCACTGCTTTTTGCATTTACATCTGCCTGCTAGGAACAGGTTTCCCTACATCACCTCCTGTTCCATGCCATGCTCCAGCTCTGTGCTTAAGTCCTAGACAATATGGTAGAAGCATTATTCAGAAGCCAACAGACATTTTGGTTACACAAAGAGACTGTAATGCTTAGGTTCACTTTCCTCCACTTTTAAGGCCCCTTTTTATGTTTTAGTTAAGCAGACTGCCATTGTTGTAATTTGAAAGTGACTGGAGTGGTGCCTAAATGTCCAGAAAATGCAGAGTCCCAAGGGAAGGCCACAAAAAAATAAGACATTCACACAATCCAAGGTCAGGACTTTTGACAGTGGCCACTATCAAAGCTACAGGGATGCTGCAGAAGACTGCTGAAATGAGTCATTAGTCTTCTTTCTCATGAGGGAGGAATCCTTATCTAAACCCTTTATAGACAGAGAATATCGTCACCACCACAGAATGAAGTCAGGCTGATTTAGGTGCGGGCTTGAATTATCCCCATGATCTGACAGGGAAACAAAAAAGCAACCCTGAAAACAAGCGCACATGAACTCCTAGCTTAATGTGGCAGTGTATTCAACCATGAGTAACTCATTCCTCCCCCATCTCTTACTAGCTTTTAGCTGGTCACTGCTTTCACTTAAGATGGCTGCTCTTTTATTCCGAGAGGCAGGCTACATCATCCAAACTCTAGCTGGGGATTTGTAAGACTACACTGCAAAAAGCAAACAAATTCTGTAATTTAGTGGGAAAGAATCACGGGATAGCTCATCTTTCTGCAGCACAATGAACTGCAATAGTTACTTAGTAAGCACACAGAGAGAAATAGCTGTAATGATCTCCACAGGTTAAGAAAATATCTCCTTCATCAGCTTTAACTGCAATGCTTTTAAAATTTCTGTGGTTTCCTGAGCCATCCTGTCTCCACATACTTGCACTGCACTGCTTTAGGTTCACCTCTAATTCTGGACAGCAGCTGGGTGAAATTTGAGCATGGCTCTGTTAATTCAAAAACACAATTAACTTATTTTGGGCTTTTTTTCACATCCAAGGAGATTTATTTTAAATGCTAAGTAACTCACCCCCAAGACCCCAAATCTCTCACAAAAGTTCCAACCACAGAGAAAGTCAATTTCAAAGTTGTGATTAAGGATTACGATGGCATTCTCCTTCCCGTACTTGTGGTAACTCTCTGGGTCAGTGTAAAGGGTGCAATTGGTGCCTGACCACCATTCCAGCAACATCACCATCTCTGAAACAAAGAACAAGAAATAGGTGAATGTACATAGTATATGCAAAACCACAAATTAGTAACAGGTTGAAAATATTAGTCACCTCAATGGCACGTGGCAAAGAAAGGGCTGTAATGCAGAACACGTCAGAGGGCTGTTTAAAGCACAGCTCTCTTTACAAGCTGGAAAGTGGTTTCTCAGCAGTATCCTAGTGACTATCATATGCCTTTCATTTCCTATTTGCTTATCCCATTATCAAGCACAGGCTCGTATTGTAGGCTTTGTATTTGTTTTGCTTGGAACTTTAAGTCTGACCACAAGACTTGTGAATCAAACCTTTATTTAGCGAAATCGCTCTGGTCTGGGGCACAGGAAGTTGAGGTGAGTCAGTAAAGCCAAGAAGCTCAGAGACCTCTATCTCCATGGAGATGGAAAAAGAAAATATAAAAGCAATGGCTCTCCTCAAGCAACCCATGTCTTGAGCTGGGGGTACCATAGGACTAAATGAAAGCTGTCTGTTTGACACTGAAAAGGAGTTAAGGGACACGTTTGCTTCCTGTCAAAGCTGTCATGGAAGTTCTGAACCAGAGCAAAGGTCTAATGCAAGGGGATGTTCTTTGTTAAGTGAAACATATCTCCCTCTCAGAGCAGAGCTGTGCCACATGAATGCCTCTGCTGGAAGGACGAGACATCCAAGATGCTCTTCTGGTTTACGACAAGCCTGAAGGTACCAAAAATGCTCATTCACCTCAGGGAAGATCAAAACCAGGCCAGCCTTTGAAACACATTTGAATTCCTTTCCATCCCCTACTGGTCACAAGTAGTGACAGAAAACAGAAACCAGCCAGGAACAAGTCTACATTTTCAGTCATCATGAGTAAAATTAACTGCCTGAAGCTCTTGGATGACATTGTGCTGTACACTGGAGAAAAGGCATTAATGACATGAATGAATTCTATCTAACAGTGTTACAGCCAGGCTAGTAGACAATCTCTATTCAGATAACATTACCTTAGTATGATAAAAGCATGTTTATGATACAGATAAATGACTGACTGGTCAGTCCACCTGCTTGTTTCTAATCAGGGAAGGTGACTACTACTGCAGCAGGAGTACAGATTACTCAATGCATGCTATTATGCATCAAACAATAGCCTGAGATGTGGAGGGAGACCCAAACTGCCATATGCTAACCAGGGAATGGCAGATTTCACTGATTGCAAAAGAATTTTTAAGTGAGAGCCAAGAATGTTCACATCTCAGCGTGGCAGCTGTGAAGATACAGAATCATATACCTTGAAGACTTCCCCTGCAAAGAGCTGCCTTGTGAAACACACTCAGTGTTATATCTGTCTAAAGGTGTAGCTTTCTATTAGATTAATACTGGGAATAAAAGCCCTCCACTCCCCAAAACACAGCAAAACTGAGTAATGGCTGGGGGAAAAAACCCATCCCACACAACAATTTGCAAAAATTTATGGAATCTACAGTCATATCCTCGGTCAGAACACAATCACAGAAAAGAAAGGAAATTAGTGAGAGGATTAGATCTGTTGCTTAACTAGGAATCCAACTAAGAGGAAAAAATGACTGCCACACGACTTGCCCTCTTTTTAACACCTACTGCCATTAAATCTATTCCCTAAAAAAAAAAACAAACCACAAAAAACCAGAGATGACAATGGTAAGGCTCTCTCAACAAAAGAGGCAACTTGACCCAAAAAAAGTCATCCCACTTCAAGTGTGCATTTTAAAATTTATTTTGTCTTTTCCAAAGGAATTTGAACAAAACTAATAACACACCATGAATCTCACTATACAGGTGTGCCACATACATAGCGCTCTTCAGTTTTATTTATTCAGTTTCAAATATATTCCAAAAAAGCACAGGCAAAAATATTTCTAGATGTGCTTTGATTTTTAAGGCTTCAGATAAGTGGGATTTTTGTTTGAATAAATACTGCAGAAATAGGTCCCTATTCCTCACCTCACATGCCATTTGTTGCTGACGTGCTCAGGCAGTTGCTGCAGAAACACAAAGCAGGCACTGAACACCGCTGTACTTAAATACAGTAAATATCATCTGCCAGCCTCTAATTTCTTAACATGTTTCTTTCCCTCATCTTCCCTTCTCTTTCCTTCCCCTTCTTGTCAGTCTCCTTTCTCCTCGTGGATCTCAAGCAATGATAAGTAGTGTCAGTTTGTGCTACTCTTGCATGGTGTCACCAGCTTACTTCCACAATTTATCTCCCAGGAACTTGCTGTGGTGGCTCAGCCACACAAGGTCACTCGTTCACACTCTCCTTCCCTCCTGCACAGTACAGAGATGATCAGAGGAAGTTTCCTCCTTTGTACACCAGCCGTACTGTATAAGCAGAAATCAATTGCATACTGGAAGAAAAAAAGATTCTTTTGCTCCCAACCAGGGCTGGTCTAAGATTTCTAAGGCTTCTCCACACCCCCTTTGAAGAGGTTTTGGAGTTTCAACACAACAACATAAATATATATTCAAGCACATCATAAGGGTTCCTACCTTTCAAAGCAATTCTTCCAGTGACACTTTCAAACAGTTAAGGCAAAGGAAGGAGAAAAAACAAAGGAACTTGAAATCTCCACTCCCTGTTTTGAAGGCAGAGTCCTTGCAGTACATTACAACTAGCTTCAGAAGAAGCTGAAGGAGAGAAATCATGACTTCAAAGACCTAATATGGATACCATGGGCTTAGGAACTTTGAGGTTTTTTTACCTTTCTGAAATTAAAAAAAAAAAAGCACTCATCCTGCTATAAATAATATCCCTACCTCCTGCAAGAGTAGATCATTTCCTAGCCCTTCACTGCACAAATCTGAGCTGCTTCAATGCCTGCACTTCTAGAACAAGCAACTAGAAAAAAAATCTCCAAGGCAGAGCTGAACTGTAAGTCGTTACATGAAAAATAACATTCAAGGGAAGAAGGGAAACACACAGAGTTTATTGAGACTTCCACCTCAAAGTTTTTCAAGAATGAGTAATTAAAACAGTTAACACTGTTCTTCTGTAGAAGGTGTTAGTAATTCCTTTAGCCAACTATTCTTGATAAGGACCAGATGGCCTACTGTGGTTCCTTCCAACCTTATCTGTTCTGTGATTATGTGATAAACCACGGAAACATTTGCTTACAAGATTAACTATAAATTACCTATCTTAAAGTGCCATTAAAAGCATAAGTCTGTATTGACTCAAGAAGTACAATAATTTGAAGATCTGAAGTACGTGCATAACTTTATTTAAAGAGCTACAGAACTGTTTCCCTCCATCACATTCTTAATTTCCTTTAATCTCTTCATTTTCTTTAATCTCTGTATCAAGGCAACACCAAGAAAAAGAACTCAGAAAATTCTTATGGGAATAGATGGTAAAAGCACAGCAAACTCTCCAACACAAATAAAAGCAAAGCAAGTGGGCAAGCTGTGACCACCATTTCAAAGAGCAGACAGGGTGAATGGCTGCATGATGAATGACTGCATTGCATAGAAGACTGGGGAAAGCATTTTAAAAAATGGAAAAATAAGGCTAAAGACAGACTGACAGATAGTATGGTCTAGAGTCCATGCCTGTCTGTGGAAGAATGACTTGCAATAGCTTACTACCTTTCCAGATTTTCAGACTATGCCTATTAGGTGCACTTTCTAAGCATTTTTCATAGAATGAAGTCTACAGATAACTAAGAAAAGCAAGTCTAGATCTTCCCTAGACTACTCAAAAGCCCTCTGTGTATCACAGACAAGTTTAAACCCCTGAATGACACCTACTACATTAACTGCAAAGCTGCCTAAGAGGTTTCCAAAATACTTCCAAGTATTCCTTACACAGGCTATTCTAGTGTTTCACTCTACTGTTTAACTTCACCAGGCATTTATTTCTTGTCTCTACTTCCTTCTTCTCTGCAGGAGCTGCAAGTAATTATGAGAGAAACTTGAAGGCAGGAATTGTGCTTACATTGATTAGTACATAAAACTGGAGCTCAGAGCTGATATATTGCTACACGCGTACAGGAAAAATTTTTAAAGTAACTTATTATTATAAAAAAACACCTTTCCTGTGAGGGGTAACCAAAACTAGTTCTTGGGGGAAAAAACCCTGCAGCTAGAAAGTCAAGCAATGCCTCTCCCCCTTCCCCAAGATCAGCAGGAGGTCATTCAGGGAGCCCTGACAGACAAGGCATCAGCTTTCCAGCTTCAGATTCTCTTCCATGCAGGTGTTGCACCAACGAGGTATAATGGAGTAATCTGGTTCACTCCGAGACAGAGGTCCTGGTCTTCAGCCTGTAGGAAAATGCTTAGGATGACTGGTTTTCTGTAATTCTGTGGTTTTCTGTGATTTTGTGGGCTTAAACAGAAGACCAAAATCCAGCCCTCTCTTTCCTTAGCACCACCACCACGCCTCATTCCCTACCCCCACCATTTACCGCAGCTGGTGACTAAACCACTGGTATCTTTGGACTTGCTTTCCCCTCCCTTAAAACTGTCTTGCAGCAAAAGTGCTGGCTGATGGCAGGGAGGGGTTATGAGGAATCAAATTTAAAAAGAAAAGCAAACAAGCAAAACCCTTCTCTCTTGCGTTCATGTCTGGTTTTGCAGATTTTTGCCCCATTCCCCATGGAAGATCCTAAAGGCAACTCCCTTGAATAACACTTCAACAAATTACATGGCTGTGCTTTTAAGGACAGAAATCACCAACAGAGAGGAAGGAAGAAATGGTGGCTTTTAATTCCTCTCTCATCACAGTAAGTTACTGGATGTTCTTGCAAGGAGAAAGATAAGCACAGCACAGCCCTTTCATATATTCAAGTTCCAAGTCACGTTCATTTCAGCATTTGCTTGCAGGAAATTATTTTAATGTACTTTTCTTCAACAATCATATATTCCAACACAAGCAGTGTGCTGCATTTGCCACCAATGACTGGGGACAGTATAGCATGTGCTGATCAAAGGAGTTAGTACAACAAACAGTGAAAGGAAACATGCCGCTTGGCAAGTTCCTAAGACACCAACATTTGCTTTGTATGGGCATGAAATCAGGCAGTGGCATCTCTTCCGGATGTGGTTTCTTGTTGTCCAAAACACCACTGGCTTTTCCTACTCTGTGCAGAAGCAGCACCACAGAGGAACTGCTTAGCAAAGAACAAATGGTTACAGTTGATCCACTGCAAGTCACCGTGCAAACGGAACACCAGTCTCATTCCAATGCTTTCTTTTCAGCAGTTTCCTACACACATGCACACACACCCCCAAGAAATATTTTTTAATTTATGCATCCTTGGCCTTGTAGGTTTTATTATTTTAAGCCTGCATATCTTTAAGAAATACTGTTCCTTCCAAGCTATTTGAATAGACCATTCACTGTTACGAATGGTACATTATGACCAGTAGGTTTATTACGGAGACCTCAACATTCACTTCTTCATGGGAATTAATTAACAGTAGGAGGGAGAGGACAGCCTGAAAGGAAGGCTAAAGCTACCAACCCCAGCTAGCAGCTGATGCCAAGAAGCTTGTGGAAGAAGTGACTGACCCTCTTATGGTAGAAAGTTAATTGAGGAGAAGAAACAACGTGTATCTGTCCTGAGCACACATGCATGTTTTCCATGTTGGTGGATTCATATGAGTAACTTCTGCTTCCTCTCAAATATAGCCTTATATAAAATACTCTTAAACCAGTCAGAAGATAGCTGGAAAGGATTATTATGAAGCTATTGTTTATGTCACCTCCACGATGCCTGTGTACCTCCAACATAGTATTCCACAGACAATTCTGTCACTGTCTGTTCTGTATCCCTACTCTCCCTAAATACATATGTACCAACTCTCCTTCCTCTGACAGGCTAAATGGGTAAATAGATAAATTAACCTTCAATTTAATCTGCATTTAATCTGAATATTGCAATTTCTCTTTTAAACTTGAAGGCGGCTTTCTGCGTGCAAATCCCTTCCAGTTTTTCAGGTATGTCACAACTGGTCTAATAAAAACAATACTTTTAACTACAAATCATTTACATTATCCATTTTCCTTAACCCTCTCCCAACTGTGCCCAGCCAGACTTCATCCCAAATAGTAAAGACCAGATATGCTACTGTGGTTCTTGGGGGATGTGACAGTGTGCCTCTGTGACAGTGTCTGTCACAGTACTTCATGATGTCTAACAAACAGCACTTCTCACAAGTAATTCCCAGTACATCCACAGCCCGTGGAGGAGCCCCACACTGGGGCAGGTGGATGCCTGAGAGGAGGTTGTGACTCCGTGGGAGACCCGTGGAGAGAGGGGCCCTGCTCCTGTGCTGGAGCAGCCTGTCCCTGAAGGACTGCACCCCATGGAAGAGTGGCCCATGCTGCAGCAGTTTTGGGAGGACTGTCTGCCTGTGGGATGGACTCACATCCATGGATAGTTCATGGAGAACTGTCTCCTGTGGGAGGGACCCCGTGGTGCAGCAGGGGAATGACTCCTCTGCCTCATCAGCAGGAGCAACCACGGGTGATAAACTGACCATAACCCCCATTCCCTGTCTCCTTGTGCCACTGGGGTAGGAGGGAGATCTGGGAAGGAGGGAGGGCTGGAAGAAAGTGTTTTTAAGGGCTTATTTTACTTCTCATTACCTGCTCTGATTTTGTTAGTAATAAATTCATATCCTTAAGTTGAGCCTATTTTGCCAGTGATGGTATTTAATGAGTGATCTGTCTCTCAGTTCCTAACTCATGAACACTTCATTAAATTTTCTCTCCTCTGTCCCGCTGCAGAGGGGAGTGAGTGAGAGGCTTTGGTGGGTGCTTGGCACCTGGACAGTGTCACCCCATGACACATGCACATCAACAGTATGTTCTGCTGAGGGGCCTGATTAGGATGCAGAAGGAACTCTGGAGAGTTATACTCCGAGTGGTTATGTCACAACTACTGTGTGGGGTCTACACTATGAAGCACATTTTCTGAAGTAGAAATGTACATAAGAAATATAATGAAAATATTTGCTCTGTCCTTAGTAGAAGGAAGCATCTTATCTCAGTAAGCAGTAGCTAGTGTCAGGTTTCCATGAATATTAGATTATGGTTTTTTATTAGATTATTCAGTATTTGATATACACAAATGATGAAGCCTAGTACATTCATCCGTACAAGCACAGACAGGCAGAAGAGATGAGTGCTGAGAGAAGAAACTTGAAAAGAGTAGGTGAGAAAACTTGAAATAAGGTGTTAAGTGTTCTCCAGTGACCAGTAATGCAGCATTTGATAGCCCTTATGCGATTAGTTTGGGCTTGCACAGCAACCACTTTCTAGAGAGAGAATCAAACAACTTTCATATTCTGGCACACAGACTCACCTGGGACAAAGCAAAACACCACCATCACACATCCCTTCTCCTGCCATGCCTTCAAGTATGACCCCACACCATGCCTTACTCCTGGGCTAACTTCTGTGTCCCACTGATGAAGCTGTTGAAGCAATGAAGCTTAAATGAACAGTACATATGATGTTACTCCAGTTCTCATTTGTATGGTTAGGGTGGCATATTGCTGTCTAAATCCCAGAACAGAAGCTTAAATGAAGGCAGGGTGACCTACATTAAGCTTGTTAGTGCCATCTTAAAATGATAGAATCAAAAAATCAAATCTAGTAATTACAGAGTGGTTATAATCATAAAACACCAAATACATGAACAAGTACTTGCCATCAGCATTAAAATTTCTGCACTTTCTTTTCGAGTATTTTGCTGATATCAGAAAGGCCAGGAAAAAAAAGGGACTTCAAATCTAACACTTCCAGGCAACGTTAAGCCATTCACATAGAACAACAGAAGAAATTCCTATTAATAAACTTTGTGGATGATACAAAGTCAGAACAGAGTTTAAGAATCAGATGACCTTGAGAGGTAAGGTAACATAAATGGAATTAATTTTGATGGGACACATCATTACATCATATCTTGCAGAACTAATAAAAATAGAGCCTCATAATTTGGAAATGACAGAGAAGAGAATTATCTGGGAACATTATTTTGCCACTGAACATTGCTGTTCCATTAATATTATGCAGTCCTAAGAAGGAAAAAGATGGCATTAGGGTGTTAGTTCCTGGAGAGAAGGGGATCATTGCACTGAAAGAATCTCTGGGCCAGCACACCAGTACCAGACATTCATGCTCAGGAAGGAAACACTGAAACAAAGCAGATGCAGACCAGGGCTATCAGGATGACCCAAAAGTAGAAAAGTTTGTCTCACTGGAGCTTTCAAACAAATGCTAGAAGAGGACTGAGAGGGCTCCCCCATGAATGTGGCTTATGGATGAGGACAGTTAACAGTACAGAAGAACAATTTAAGCTAAATACCACTAGCAAGAGTGGTTATAAGTCCAAAGTGTCTGAAGTCCAAAGTGACTGAAAATACAGGCATCCAATATTCTGAATATTCTTCTGATTACTTTGTCAGATAAAAATGCTTAGCAGCTTTGTAAATTGAGTAAGAATCACCTTAAAAAGACTACATTATATGATTGCTAGAAATTCAAGATTCAGGAACTCTTTTCTAGTCCTATTATCTGTAATTAGGAAAAAAAGTGAGATTTTCCAAACAGACTACCTTAGAGACCCCTCTCCTCTCTTCCATCACTGCTTGAGAAACACACTGCAGCCTGAGAAACACTTTGTTACCACAGGTTGCAATGAGTATTCACTGGACCAGGGGGAAGACACGATCTTGCAGCAATGAGCAAAGGCTTCTCTTTAAGCAGGGTAGCACCAGACAGAAATCTTTCCCAAAAGAGTTCTCAGTTGAAAATCGCCTTCCAGGAGGCCAGGACCTCAAAATTCGAGAACCCAAATAAACAAACATGAACCAAGCTAATAGATGTCAGTCTTAACTCGTATTTATTCAATCACAATTGACTTCTTTGACATAGGTCATTAGTATGTCCTTAGTTATCGGGCGATCAGCGTTGTCCACAGTCAGGTCTCATGCTTTCATTCAGAACAAAAGTACACACACTCATGAGACTGGGTTTATTTTGCCATATGCATTAGGGAAGTTATTTGACTCAAGTGAATTGTGTTTAATCCACATATTTAGTAAGAAGACCTGTTCACCTGTTCTAGTAAGAAGACATAGTTTTTCTCCTTCTTGCATGTATTCTTGCAATAGCCTTAATTTCTATATATAGCAAGTTTCTCCTCCATAGTTTCAATTCAAAAATTTAAAAAATGGGCTTTAGAAAGAAAGCATTTCAGAACAAGAGAGAAAATCCCATTATTTTTGCTGCTCTGAATCCATGCCATCAACATTTTAACCTGCATTTTCAGCTACTGACAAGAAGAGACGTTATTTTATCTTTGAGAAAATTGACTGATGATACAAAAAACTATGAGCTGCCAAAGAAAGCAATCTCCAGCACAAATCGGAAGAAAAATGACTTAGGAAACTGAACAAAAGGTAAATTAAATCCTAAGAAAATCTGCAGTGTTTTTAAATAAAGCCTCTAGTTATCACGAATTACATTTCATAGAGGTGTAAACACATAAAGAGAAGGAACTATGGTGTCTGCAGAAAGGCAGAACAAGAAAACCAGGGATAATGGCTTCTAAGGTTTCTGTACTTTTCCAATGATATTTAAATTTGGCTTTTGATTTCAGGTAACTGGTGCACTCAGGAGAAATATCTACATATTTCCAGATATAATATGCTACAAACTATTCATTCTTAGACTCAAGTCAAGTCATATAACTTCTACTCATCTTCTTATGCACAAGATATTCTATCTGAATTTCAATAATGGAAGAAAAAGCTGACTGAGTACCTGTATTATATCATCAGAGTTAATGGTGAATAACCATGGAACCTCTCTCACTGAGAACACTCTTCAGAACAAAACCATTACTCATTTTTCACTTGCATTCTATGAATTCCCTCTCTCTGCCTGTAATCTTACAGCATCTCATCATGTGAGGTCTTGAGAGACAAGAACTATGTCCCAGTGCTTATTTTAGCTTCTGAATCCCTATCAGTGACTTTCACAAAATGTTCCTTAGAGGGACAATAAGGTCAGAAACTACAAATCAAACAAATGGCTTTCATGAATTAAAAATAAACTACTACAGATCAGATATACCTATCAAGTATTAAGCTGTGATTTTTGTACTGGGTGCAGTCTGTATCCCTTCAAGATGATGTTATCCAAATATATAAATACACAAAAGTCCCCACTTTTTCTCACTGAAGAATGCAATACACATCAGAAAGTGCACGTTCTGTTAAGACTGACATACACCCAAAGTATACAACAACACTACACTACACATAAGGACACTAGTGCCTCTCAATTCACATTTAGTTTGATTGTGCTTGCATTTCTTTTCCCTCAAAGCTTTTAGAAAACGAATCCACTGCTGGAACATTGCAACCTGCTCAGACAGCCTGCAGATCGTGTGCTCCAGCAGGTGAGGATGTAAATGTACCATTTGCTTGTCTAACCTCTCACTGCTCAAACTTAAAGGGTATCCACAAAACAAAGCATTACTGTCTTCCTGCTGTGCAGTCCCAGTGGCTCAGTATAACACTGCAAAAATTCTGCACAAAGAGGTAGTAAGCTTTTTGCTTTTTCCTATCTGCTGCAAGCAACATGTGTTGTATTCTTAGAACTATTCGTGTTGAATAATCTTCCTAGAAAACAGAAGTTTAGCTTACACGGAACATGGAAACCTTTCATCACCAACAGGCTCCAAGTTTACCCTCATCTATACATTTTCCAGAAAGACAACCTCTGGAAGTTACAAAAGGCAGGCTGTGCTTCTCTGGTAACCCAGGACATTTTCCTATTCAGTGCTTTGCACATTATGAAGAATATTCGCAGCCAAACACACCATTTCAAGTCAGTACATGAGAAACGGTTATTGCTTCTTTTAAAAGGCAAAATCTGACTTGTCATAGCAGTAGTAAAATAAAGACCTGTCATACAAACAAGTCAGGCACATGTCAGGAGTAGAGAAGTATCACAAAATCGTATGTATATGCACTACTGATATTTCTGTCAATTTTATCATGAGTATTTCTGGCACCACAGAAAACAAAAAAGGAAACTTTTCAAGATTTAACAAGGGGATACAATATTACATGAAGTATACCAGGTACCAAAATATTATCCCATGATAAACTGATCAAAACTGTAGAGAAATCCCAGAAAAAAAAAAAAAGGCAGCCTATTGCAAGTCATTTCCTTGAATTTAGCCTTATTACTTCCTGAATAACCTTTACCACCTTCGTTGCCTCAGCTTTCTCAGAGTGAAAGACAGGCAGGATCCATGTGACTCACCGACTTGGATGCAGCATTTATCAGCTTGCAAAACAGTGGAGGCTTCCACCTTCCAGGCCATGCACACTACTGATCTACCATGGATCAAAATACTCTGCTGTAACTCATGCAGGCTGACACTTCCTCTTTGCTAACGCAGACCTACAGCTTTTCAGAAACAACTCTTCTTGATGGCCATCCAGACTTCTCACAGGATTTCAGACATGCAAAATTAAGAGAAGCACAGTAACAGCATCAGTGCTGGTTGCTCTATCAGACCTATCAAGGGCAGACTGCACCTCTCAGGCTGCCAGCTGGCACTGTGCCACAGGTCTTTGTGGTTCTGTGCAGGCCATTTGGATCTCCTCTAAAGTCATGCCTAAAAAGCTGGAAAGCAGAAAGCCAGTGCAAATGAACACTATTTAGCGTTTGAGTTTACCAAACTGTATTTGAAGGCTTAGACAATAACCTCCTCTGGTATCAGTACTGCTGATTCAAAGTCTTTGCAACATCTTGCATCACAGGTGAACTAAGAAAAAGGGACAGGAAGAGCCTTGAGGTCCTGTCTAATTAGGGCCTTACTATTTGAAAATGGTGTAATTTTTACCAGTTCAAATCTTTCTCCAAGTGGAATTGCCATGTAATCCAATAGCAGTGGAAGAAACATCAGCTTGTTCAGCTGAGGGACAGAAATCACTCATGTCCTCGGTTGCTGTGAGCATCACTCCTTCCAACTTTTTTCTGACTGCCAAGGGTGTGACTGAGAAGATAGTGAGACAAGCTTCTAGCTTCAGCTAGATGTCGTGCAAAGGTTTTCCCAACAGCCTGCCTCTGTGGGAAAAAGCTTGCATGGAGGCTTCCACAAGGAAAAACTCAACCCACAGTCTTCCAAATCTAGATACTGCAGCATATCAGATCACTCCTTGACATAGTAAAGCAGTGGGCAAGCAAGCAGATCTCAAGATTCAACATGGAAGACTTTGATTTATGAACTTTATGAAAGAGGTACATACTCTTGAAGAGAAAGAGCAGAGCTTCTTCCACTGAGGGTCCAGCCCCAGTTCTGAAGAGCAAATCTCTCTCTGCTCTTAGCTAAGAAAAAATAGCTGAACAGCAAAGAAAAAATAAATCTAAAACAAGATTCAAAATGCTGTTTTTAAATACACTTCATTTTTGCAATTCAGAGCTGGCCATTTATCAAAAAGCTCACACAACAAGGAATGTGGACAGGAACAAAGGTTTTACCTGCCATCTACCATCCTTGGGAGGAGGGGACAGAGGGAGCCCTAGGCTGGCCAGAGCCCACTCTCCCCTCTGAGATGTAGAAAGCTGAGGCAGGGTATGCAGTGTACAGAACCAGGCTTCAGGCAAGCATGCAAGGCAGTGCTCTTTCACAGAGCACAGGGCACACACAGGCTGCTGGAAGAGGAGCTCACTCATAACTGCTCAAAGGCATGCATTGCACAGAGGCAGCTTGTGACTACAGTGATATGCTAGAAGGAACACTTCGTAAGTGTGTCATTTTGAATATTGAAATCCAAACAAAGCTTTCACTTTTAAGTGGTAACGAATCACCTCCTCCTAACACTTACTAATTTGTCAACATAACTTCAAGATAAAAATCACAGATTAGGAGAGAGGCCAATATGTTACGCTGTTAAAAACCAAACCAAACTAAAGATTGATGGTGCAGAGATTTTTTTCCCTCCACTATTCTGATTTCCCTCAAACATACACTGACATTTACTTAAGTCAGCCAGATCCTCAACTGGCATAAAAATAATCTTTGTCTCCGGTCTAGTTACTGTTAATACCATGCTGAGTTACACAAAATAAGGATTAGAATCATCACACCTACTACAAAGCTAAATCTTTATCTGTACTTTGATCTTCTTGGCAATGTCACCTCAATGCTTGCTTAGTAACATAGAATTAAAACCTGCATATACATGTGCATAAAGTGGCTAATGTACTAAGTGAAAAATACATTGCTTTATTAAAACATTATGGCTGTAATTTTGAAGGCTGACATCACACAATGATAGTTCTGGTGATTGCTGTGTCTTAGCTCCTTGAACAAGATCCGTTTGATTTTTTTACAAAATTAAGACAACAAAACACTATTGATAAAAAGGGGATTCACCTTTTTTGAGGCGTTGTCATCAGTGGTTTCTCAGATGACATGTACAAAACAAAATAAACTACAAACAGTTTAATATGGCCAAGGCAGCATTCCTGTAACACAGCCAAGCTGAAACTGCTTTGGGAACCAAGATCAGAGTCAGATTTAATGCAATGGCGTACTGAAAGCCAGAGTGGGTTTTCCTCACAGGGGCTATTATAGGAACTGAAAATCTGTGGTTAAGACCAGTAAATTAAGGCATGTCTCTAGTATTTGAACCAGCATTTGGTCTGGGCACAAGCCTTGCACAGGAGCCTTCCAGCTACAGCATGTGTTCTGGCACACCACCTCACTTCCTAGCTTCACTCCAGTTCCCATTCCCATACTGCCTTCCCTCTTGAAACACATGCAGATCATTCAAGTTTAATCAAATAGATTCCCTCCTTCTAACATAACATCCACAAAATGTAAAAGCCAGTATTTCTTCAGGTGAAGAAGAAATTTTAAGTCAGCATATGTATTCTTGAAAAAAGGTTCAAGTGATCCTTCCTTCTCTAGTGCAGTTCTGAGCTAGAGGAGTAGAAGAACATGGAAACAAGTTTTGTTAATTTCTTTAGCCACTGTTCCTTTTAAACTATGTACAGGCTGCAAGTTATAAGCAACTCTCCCTTCAGAAAAAACCAAAAAACAGCTGCACACTTCAAACATTTAATTTCACAGCTTTTTTCTGTCTTTTATCCTGACACAATCTGCCTACAAAACAGCTTCTTCTCTCCAAGTTACACAGCATATGGAACAAAGCCAGCCTCACAAGTACAATGGATTTAACACACATACAGATCTGCAGTAGTCAGTGTTTTGAAATGCTCTTTTCAAACCCTTTGGGAAAATTAATTATTTAACAGCTACGTGTCAGAGATATTTGTCTCACATCTGAAGGCTCCTCTTATCCTTCTTCCCCAAGGAATTTAGCAGTACTCCCACGTTTCAACAAACCAGCAGCTCCTCGCTTGGTAACAGGACCAGTCAGTGCAGATAACAACCTGCCAGGCATTTCCTCCTGCTCCTTTGTCCACCTGGACAGCCCCCAAAGGTCAGCACAAAGCTCCTTGTTGAAGGCCTAATGAAGCAGTGAAGGCAGCAGCAGGAATGACCCTCCAAACATAATACCCGAAATCAGTAAAGGTGCTCTTCCAGACAGACAATTGGTCTCACAGGTTTCTTCTACTAGCATTTATTTTCCATATCTCAAGAAAAGACATCCTACAGAACTACTCACCTGCAACAGGCTCTGCTCATATATGAAAGCAGACAACCTTCCTATTCTTTTTTTTTTGTCTTCCTTGCTTAAAAATGCAATCATGATTACAGGACTTTTTTACAGCAAGAAATCAATGACACGAGTTGGAAACAAAGACTCCTGAATCTTGACTCTATATGAAGGTCAAAGACAGCATTATCATCCCCACACTATTTGGCATAAAGTACTCAACAGTATTTTCCACTTTCTAATATTGTTCACAGGAACCACCTTTGAAAAACAGTCCTGAATATTCCCATGGCACTCCAATATCCTACGCAACACAGGAAGAACCTAGCATAACACTGCTCTTAAAAGAGGTCCAGTTCCCATCCCCATCTTTCCAACACAGAAGAAAAACTTTTCAAGGACTTATTTACATGGCACATACACTGAGCAACAGCATAGGACAGGTCTTTGCCAATAATTTTAATTCACTAAATCCAACAATGTAACGCACAAAACTTGGGCTGCTTCTGGGACATTGCTTGCCATTCTGCTCACCTGCACTTGCATAATTATCTATTTATCGACCACCATTTGATTTCCATATGAAGAAATCTATCACATCTCAAAGATTCATGGATCTGCCATTCCAGCTTGTCTAATTCTCACTTGATAACTGCACGTACCAAAAGGAAGCTACAAGCTATTGCTGTACAGCCAGAGAAGTTTAAATCACGTTTCAAGAAACCCTGAATTTTAGGTATGAATCAATGAAGAGCCTGTGAAGACGTAAGAGAGACAAGTTTCATGGTAAGCTTTAATCCAAGCAGAAATTTTTTGAACTCTTAGCATTAAAAAAAATACTGAAAATACAGTGTTATACTAAAAGGAAAATGCACTATCGTCTCAATTTTAAACTAAATAAATTAAGTACATAAACATAGAGGTATGTCAACTATTTTGCCTGTATCTTGCTCCTCTGTGAGCACAAAAGGCAATACATGCTCAAAATAAAGTTTTAATTGATATATTTTGGTGGGCAAAAATATAAACCAATGCATACAATGAAAGCACTTTTCTGAATACTGCAAGCTTAACATCTCCCTCCCTATCTTTTGTCTTTGTACAAAGAATAGCATTACAAAAGTCTGTCATATAGGCCCTACAGATAAATGGTATGAGTTTGAAGGAAGTAACAGATTCTTTAGTTCTCTATAGCTGGATTTCCAGCATAGAGTCCTCAGCAAACTGCAGAGGATTAGCACATTCTACATCTTTGGATGAGATAGCATATGAGCAAAGGAAATACCTGGAAAATGTCAGGGAATGCTATGAGATTCCTAGGAAAAAGAAAAATCCAGTAGGATAGGAGAGTAGCTCCTTTACAGCAGCAAAGCACTATTTATGAGAGCCCCTGACAAAAGCCTCCCAGTTGCAGTTTTCCAAAAAACAAGGGTAAGCTTCTTTAAAAGTGCCATCATGAAACTGAGTTGTATAATGACTATTTATATTTTCTTACCTAACACAGGCAGATATATTCATTCATCAAAATCTTTCATTAGCAGTACATATTCATTTCGGGATTTTTTAAACAGCATAAAAACAGTACAGAATTTATGTATAATGAAAAATCTCTCATGTATTAGGAAGCCCACTTGTTTTTAACTCTCAAATAAAACCCACATTTGGAGATGCAATATACTGGAGATTCAATTTAGGAACACAGCTAAGTGAACTTAGAACCTTGAGAGAAAAGAAATGTTAGTTACTGACACTCCAGTGCAATTTGCTTGAGTACAGAAAAAGCACAAAGATGTGACATACTAATAAAAGTGTGCTAACTTAAGAGCAAAACAATCTGTACACAAAAAAATGCACTGTAATCTCTTAATGGTTCCTTATTTTGTTTCAAATGTTATTTTGGCAAGGAACAAAGTGGGTCTGGAAAACAGGTAATCGCCTTTCTGAAACCAATCAGATGAAAAAATTGTTTTGCACACATTTTTATTTGGCTTTTTATTCCCAGTTAAAGGATTCCTATTTCTGAACGTGGTGTTGGAAGAAACATGTTTGAGCATATACTACTCCAAGATGGATGTAAAGGAAATTGCAACAGTCTCAGAAGTGAGAAAACAATAAAATCCTTAAATAAGAAGTCTTAACCTGAAGATTACAAACAAGTCACAGGAAACAACCACCTAGCCACAGAAGAGTACCAAGCATGTGCACTCAGAAGCTCTTTCATCTCAAGTGTCACACTGAAAAACCTCAAGTATCTGCTGAAAGGACATACTGGTTCCTACTGGATTGGAAATCCTCCTGCAAAAAATTAGTCAGATACCAGATACTTTCACTGGACCAGCTGCTGAAATTCTTGTTACAGGATGAGCCTGAAAACCTACTCCATAAAAACTTGCTGCTATGTGACTATGACTTTGGATGAGGAAGAATCACCTAGATGTACACTTCCAGGGGTGCACACTGCTCAAAAGGGAGTGGCAGGGGGTAGAAGATGTAGCAAATCAATAGCAAATGAGACAAGACACAATGCACCTCACTCAGAAGTCACACCAGTAGATCTATTCCTGACCAAACACGGGAGAATCCAGAGTTCCCGCAGCAGTCCTTCCTGTGAAGGTACTGTGCTTCCGTGGAGAGGGTTGGGTTATTGCTAGTTTGTATTTGCTTGTAACTGGTGATCAGCGAGCGACTCTGTATCTTTGCATGAACTTTCCACAGCATCAAGGGCCTATCCTTCAAATTCAGTACCATTTTAGCAGTAAAATCAGGCCTGTAGCTAAAGTGGGGTTCCTACAAATATGAAATGATCTTGTGATTGTGATATTCACCCTTAATGAATAAACAACTGTAGCACCAAAATGTCTTCATATTCTGTGCCATGAATCATTAGATACCATATTCTTGAGTTATGTTGTGTCAGATGGAAGTACTTTTGTACAAACACTCCAAAATTTACCCCAGTACAGGAATCTAGGAAGCTTGCTAGCCAGATCTAATGATTAACAGAAGGTGCTAGAATCTCTGTGATGTGTGATGCCAGACAGAATGCAGTTCGCCTGCTGCTTCCCTGCCATCCCCTCTATCCAGTCTGCAGGCTATCAACATCACACTTCAGACCAGGAATCTGATGCCGAAAAAAAAAAAGAAAAAAAAAAAAGAAAATGAAGACAAGTGACCTCTACAAAGGCTCCAGCAATAACAAAATAGTATCAGTGACAGTGAAGATGCCCTTTTCATTAAAGATCAGACTAAGTGCCTCTCTAGCTCTTCACTAGTCTTGTAAAGAAAGCATCAGTGTGAAAAGTTTTTTCACATCCATTTTCACAGAAAGCAGTCCCTTTCTCCTGAACTGAGAGCTGAGCATAACAGATCATATCCCTTGCAGGCTGAAGTAGGAACTCAGGTGAAGGTCATGCACAGATGTCATTCAAACACACCTCCACCATGCTCACACAGCATGCCTGCAATCAGCATACAGTCTTGTGTGATCCATTCAAGCTCACTGTCAATACTTGAACAACTACGAAAACTGAGTAACAACAACTGCAAGTGGCATAAAATGAGAAGGACTGAAATGTTATTAGTTGGTACAGCAAGTTAATGATAGTAGGGAAAATATGGAGGCATATGCTAGGCACTGCAGAGGACTTATTCACAGCAATTAATACAATTCCACAAACACAATCTGGAAAAAAAGTTCCAAGCTGTGATGGATGCAGCAAACATACACACACACACTTTATCTTACTCTACCAGTAAAATAATGGAGAATCTTGTGTAGTAATTGCTCCTTCTGTCTTTCCAAATTAAAGCAGAGAAAG
Source organism: Daphoenositta chrysoptera (assembly GCA_013397915.1). Classification (NCBI taxonomy): domain Eukaryota; kingdom Metazoa; phylum Chordata; class Aves; order Passeriformes; genus Daphoenositta; species Daphoenositta chrysoptera. The sequence goes on along the minus strand of VZRO01008335.1, from coordinate 531,770 downwards.
TCAAGGTTTGGCCTCAGTGGAGAATTGTTCAGATAACCAGCAGCACTGTCATAAGTACATAACAGGTATAAAAGGGTATTAGAAAATAGGCTAAAGGAAGACATTAATGAATTAGAGTAATGACCCTTTAGGGTAGATGATTTCTATTGGAGTTTATTTTTTCTAGTTTATCTACATTAAAACTAACATGGGCATTTTCCTAGTACACTCTATTTCCACAGTTATTGCCATGGCTTGGCCTGAGAGAAAAAGAGAAGGCTAAGGTGATGGTCTACTTTTCTAATGGTTCAAATCAACATCTTCCCTTTGCAAGACTATCAAACCTGGCCTCCAATTTTCCCCCAGCAGTTGTTGTAAACTTTCCATAATCTTTACCAATGGCGGTGTGTGGAACTAAGATAACAAAGGCTTATGTGGACAAGTAGCTCTTGAGAAAAATACATTTTAGACAGATTACTCAAAACAACTTTTCAGAGAGGCTAAGAAATCAGTCCTAAGTGTCCTATGAAAACAATTCGCTACATCAACATTGACAAACATAACTCAGGTTGCTTTATAATTATACTCTAAGACTGTATTAAGGACACTGTGCCATACTTTGACAACACCAGACTGCTTCCTCTGCAGCATAAGATGGTGGTAAAGAGAAGTGGAGGAAGAAGAAAGTCAAACCTCTCTAGGTCCCTCTTGCTTCCCAGACCTTCCCAACTACTTAACTGCACCAGAGGTGAGAATTCTCCTCCCTGCCTCAGAACCACCTTCATACAAACAAGTAAAATGGCTGAGGGCTCCTCTAAACTCCAAGAAACAAAGGACTGAGGATTAGCATGGCCCTGATACTACCACAAAGCCTTGTTCAGAGATTCTGTCCTCACATCGCAAACCTATAGGTGTACATGGAAAGAATTAGCTTTACTGTGTTATAACAGTCAGTCAAGATGATGGAACTTGAAGTAGTTCTCAATTTCCTCTGGTTTTGTTTCTAGGAAGCTCAGTCATAAGAAGAATCAGTTTCCATCTTGTTTTTGCTGCAGTCAATGAACAGGCATCAGAGTGCCTCTTTCTATGCAAACAAGGGCCTTCCCCTCAGCAGGATCTACAAACTGCAGCCTATGTAGTGTAACTTTACCCAGAGGTGTAATAACACCCCTTTCATGGCATGAGAATAGGTATTAGTACTACTGTAATTTATTTATGAAGGTAGATGAGAAGCTAAGTCAATTGCTTTTAAGGCCCTTTTGCACCTGTCCACACGACCATGTCATTACTGGCAGGTCTTTTGTTTATGCAAAGTTCCCCTGGTGCAGAGTAAGCAGGAGGATAACAATGACTGCTCTGCTCACAGGCAAATACCTGCCACCAAGCACCTCTAAAGAAGCCCCATATCCTGGATGTGTATGTCCCATTTTCAAAGTCTAGGCACACGTCCCGAGCAGCCCATAGGAGCCCAGCACACTCTGCTTGACCTGGGGCTGCAGTTCAACAGCAAAGCAAGTGCAAACTTATTTGGGAAGTACAAACCACTTTCCCACTGCCCAGCAAGCTATGCAGCCATGTGCACATATGGCATGAATCCCAAGACAACCTGTTCCCTCTATGTGTTTGGCCAACTTCACAAGCTACTGCAGAGAAGCTGTGGGTACCATTTGTGTTGGTTTGCTATCACATAAGGGGGACAAGTAAGGTGTACTCCCACCTCTTCCAATTCAGACACAAACAGCATCCACAAGAACTGTGATGCATTCCACACGAAGTGCTTCCTACCTTGGTTCTCTGTCTTTTAGAAAAAGAAACTGAGGACAAAATGTTCCTAAATTATTTAAAAATAAAACCCAAGACTGATTGCTTGCCCAACCTTTGCTCTTATGCCAACTTCCAAGCACACCTACATTTAAAATTTATATTGTTATCACCCTATTGAGGTTGGCAGTGTTCAGTTTCCTTATTAGGGTGCACTCTGTTGAGTTCAGTATGAGGGAGAGCTTATCCAGGTTGTCATTTTACAAAAGAGGGAGTGGATTAACAGGCACTTGAACCAATCCATGAATATATATTTGAAGCCAGAAAATATTTTCTTCAAGTTAGAAGCCCAAAGATTTTGGTGTTTTGTTTTTGTTTTGGGAGGGTTGTTGCCAGGTTCTTGTGTGTGTGGTTTCTTTCACTGTTTGCTTGTTTTTGGGGTTTTTTGGTTTGTTTCTTTAAACATGACAAAGGGTCCATAACCCTTACCAATCTTTTGGCTCATTTCAAGACCAACAAAGACAAGAGTTTGTTCTTTTGAAGCTGGATGTCCACTCTTTGCAATAACACTTCAGTAAAGGTCAAGACATACAGAGGACATAGGACTAGAACTAACCATTACTTTGTATTTGTCAATTGCGATAATGGGATCAAACAGGAGGAGTTTATTTATAGTAAAGCATGAGAAGTATCTTGGAGATATAAAAGCAACCCAAACTGCAATATGGGGAATGGATAACACCCTTTGGAGAGCACCCCCAATGCTATTACATAAAGGAGCAGGTCAATAGAGAAGCTAAACTCACCCTGGCTGACTCACAATTGGTTTCAAGAACGGCAACAACTTCTCAGTTACTGAGGCAATTTGGTATATGCCGTTACACTTACTCTGTTTCATTAAAAGCAAGTTGTTGCTCTAGTTAATCCTTCTGACTGTCAATTCAAACTGGAAACCAGGTTTCCAGCTCTTCTCTAACTTGCACTGATGAGAAGTTTGATGTCTATGGCTTTAGCCTTCCAGGCTGTCAGGAGTTATGGTGAGAAGCTGTAGTGCAAGTGCCAAACTCACAGCAGAGAACACAGATCACACAGCTCCCTGTGCTCAACTCCCACACCATGGTTACTCCATACAGATTTCATGGTATGAAGCTGCTGAAGGGTCTGGGGCACAAGTCTTGTGAGGAGCAACTGAGGGAGAAAAGGAGGCTCAGGGGAGACCTTATCTGTCACTACAGCTATCTGAAAGGAGGTTGTAGCAAGGTGGGGGTCGGCCTCTTTTCCCAAGTAAACAGGGACAGGACAAGAAGAAACAGATTCAAATTGCACCCAGAAAGGTTTAGATTGGATATCTGGGAAAATTTCTTCACAGAAAAGATTGTCTAGCACTGGAACAGGCTGCCCAGGATCTGAGTCGTCATCCTCGGAGATATTTAAAAAATGTGTAGAGGTGGCTCTAAGGGACATGGTTTAGTGGTGGACTTGGCAGTGCTGAGCTGACAGCTGGACTTAATCATAAGGGTCTTTTCTAACCTTAATGATTCTGTGAATATTTTAGCTTGACCTAGTCTGGTTTGATCCATGTAAACAGAGAAGTTCCCCCAATTCAAGCTGTACTACTCAAGTGAGGACCAGTCATTAATCACAAGAGCACTTTACCTTCCCATATGCATTATGACAGCAGACATTGCAGGAGAAGGGAGAGTACTATCTTTTATATTAGGAAGGAGATAGGAAGAAAAGGAGTTTGAGAAAACACCGCTTCTTGAAATACAAAAACCCCAACATGGTCAAAGAGCACAGCGTCATAGACAAAATAACTCCCCCATTTCATGGAGCCATTTATCTCTACCTTTGACATCAAATGGAAAATGACTGAACTTGCAGGATCTAAGGACAACTGCTGCTTTCATTTCATTTTTCAATTAAACCATGCCTGCTCTATTTCACTCTTTGGTTGAGTTGGCGACTCAGGCCGTATCAAGCTCTCAAGGCAACATGATGCTTGTCACCACTGCAAAGCACACGCCTCTTTATATTTTCCAATGCTGAACTTCCTTGTCTCCAACTGTAGGCTGTTTCCATGAGTTTCCTCAGACCCATACAGGCCCGACTTATTAGTCACCACATCAGCGGCCCCCAAAAACACATCCATTTTGATTATTTGGTCTTTAGTTCTTTGAAATACTTTTTCAAATTACCCATCATTTTTCCCTTTTCAAATATCACTCATAGAAGGGTGATTCATCAAATGCTAGCTCGCTCTGTTGTAAAGCTAAAATAAATGGCTTTAACCTAGACATACTTTGTTCTACGCATGACTGGGCAAAAAACTCCCAACACAATCTATTCCAGTGGCATCAACACTGAAGACTAGATCAGCAACCCTGGGTACACAGCCATCTGCCCCACCAAGGATCCATGCAGGATTACTCCCTCTTCCATCCAGTCCATCCCCTAGATCGAACTAGATTGAGCTAAACTGAAGGATTCAGCCTGAAGACTGTACAGTAGCTCATATCTCTGCACTAAGTAGCCAAAAGCAAGAATGGGCCAAAAGGCATTGCATGAAAAATAGCAATATATACCTATATACAGCTGTACAGTATCTTCTACATGCCATGGCTTCAAACATACACTCTGCTGCCAGGCAAAAGGTAAAGACCTGGCCATATTCAATGCCACTGTTTGTACATACAAATGAGCAGTACTTACAAACTCACTACTTCAGGGACATACACACAGACAGCAAAAATGAAATTTTTCAGAATGAACATCCTCTCTCCATCACAGAAACAACAGAATAGCGTCCCAAATTTATTTGGGCCTATACACTCTGATGCATTTGAAATTTAAGTCAAAAGTATGTTTTTAAAAATGCTTTGGATAGTTGCTCATCAGAGTCACGGATGAAAGATAAATAATCCCCAGTGGCCCCCAAGCTGAGGCATGTGACAGATTTCTACCTCACACAGTTTATTATGAATACTAACAATGTTTTTCTGTTTCAGGTTCCTAGTAGCAGAAAAGGTTACCTGAAAGAAACCATTTTGCTGCATTTCTACAGTACTATTGTTAATGCTGTATTGGAAGGTTGTTTTCCCCAGTATGAAAACATCCATAAGTCACTTAGCATTGACAGTGACATCACACTTGAATAATCTTCAGGGAGCCTCAAAAGCATGCTTTTTGCAACAGTTTCCTTCTAAAAAAGTACTTCTGAGTTTCAGAAAGACCCAGGGAAATCTCTCTGGAAGGTGGACACATTTAACAGCACACTCCTAAACACTGAATATGCCAAATGAGAAGACATCTTTCTTCAACATACTAAGTAAAGCAAGTAGCCCACTATAAACAGGAAAACATTTCAGCACAAGAAGACATTTCAACAAGGCACACATCTCTTCATACAAGTGCAGTGTAGGAAGCAGACATGACCTTTATATAGGCTATGAAATCCAGAACTTTTCTACCAATTCCCTCAAGACAAAATAAGAAAATATGTTAAAAAACAAAATAAATCTTACGGCTTGAAATGCAGTAAGCCAGCCTGCAGTTGATCCTCCTGAACAGTTGCTTGTTGATTGGCCAAAGTATAAGTGTAAAGAGTTGAATGAAGTTAATGATCAGTCCTGACACTATAAATATGTAGCAGATCAGAAGGTGGCAAATGAATTGCGACTTCAGAAAGCCAACGATGTCCATGATTTGCTGAGAAAGCAAGAGGGTACCTTCAGACACAAAATTCAGAAGACAACCTGCAAAACCAAATAGTATCAGCAGTTAGAGTGCATTTATTTCTATAAACAGACTTAAAACAGACTTCATGCTTACACTTAAACACACTTAAATTAAAGTTAAATCTACTGTAGGAAAAGGCCTGATGTCAGTATTTGCAAAAGTAACAATGGAAGGAACACTGTATTTCTGAATCAATTTACATTTGGCTTTGGAAAAAAAATTTTGCATTTCAATCTTAACTCTGCAAAACCCGTGAGCATATGACTCCAGTCCATGGACTACAATACTGTTCTGTAAGGTCTTCACTGATAAAATATGTGCAAATATTTTGGTTTGAACTATACGATAACTTTGATATGAACTTATATTTTTATTTGAGTTGTTTGTACTTCAGAAGGCTTATACTGTCACCTCTGTAATCATCAAGAGCAGCTCGAAAGTAAATGCAAGCTTTAGAGCTTCTTTAGGAGTTGTGCCTTTCTCTACAAGCTATGCCAGCCATGGTCCCCAACCAAGACGTAGCAGCAGCCCCTTAATTCTAGCTTTATTGTCTTCTTATCCTCTCACACTTAAATAACAGTTGATTTTGGCAGGAGAATAAAAGCTTGGCTATGCACAATACACACAATTTGTTCAATTATTCTTTGACACTGATTCTGTCAGTTATAATCCATAAACCCAGAAATGAAACATCAATAACAGTACTAACCCGTGACCCAGCAGTTTCCAGAAAGGAATCAACTCTAAGGTTACTTATGAAATATTTGTATAATTTTGGAAAGGTCCAGCCCAACCTTAGCAATTGAACATTCATAGGAAAAGTCCTCTGCAGAGTATTCTGACTTACCAAATACTGTATTGACCTCCCCTTACCATCACTACCACCACTGCTAGAATGAAGACACAGCTCTCAATAAACACAAGCCCCGGCATTCTGAGTACAGTTAGGCAGGAGGTGCTGCTCCCATCCTGTTCCATTCCTCCACTGGTTCCCCCCCACAAAGCGTGGAAGAGTTTTCCCAGGGAGGAAGCCCTGAGACAGTATTTCTGAATGTGCAGTCACATGCAATAACAAAACAGCAGCTGTCAGCAGCCCAGGGAATTAACTGGTGAAAAAAATCTTTATGCCTATCCTTTTAGTTTATATGAGACCCCATTATGTGAGGCACTGAGTCTAGATCAGTGTCCTGAAACATTTGTTTTACTGCCCTTTGCTGACTCTGCTCACCACAGCAAAGAGCACACGCAAGAATTGCTGCAAAGCCTTCGGAAGTTATTTAGCCAGTTTTTCAACCGCAAGGAAGATGAGGAAAAATTTAAGAAAGATAATCGGTATTGTTGTATAATTTATATAAAGAGTTTATGGCAGTCCCAAGCCTATTATTAGCAGACAAAATGTGCCCTTTTGTTCCCTTTATCTTGCTGTACTATTCAGTAGCACAGCTGACACCAGCTGTAGCTCAGAATGGCAGAACAGTCCTCTATTCATTGTAGTAACCACTGTCATGATACTTGCAAAAAGCTTTTCCAACTTTTTTTTTTCCAACTTTTTAAACCAACCTTCCTATTAAAGATACGATTCTTAGTGTGGCAGACAATTTACTAGCTTGGGCTTTGACCAGAGGCCTTGTTTTTGAAGGCTAAGCAGAATGAGAAATGCTGTCTAACAGGAACCACCACTGTGTTTCTTCTCCAACCCTCCCATTGAACACTTGGAAGACAAAGCCAAACAATTAAAAAGAAAAAGGCAGCAACCTTTTTTAAAACAGTCGGAATAGAAGCAACCAGCTACTCGCAAGTGGATGGTTTCAAAGACTCTTCAGTGTCCAAAACCCTGATGACTGGGTTTATCCTAGTGTCCTTGGCTAAAACTGATCAGAAGGTTTTTTTGTGCTAGTCTGTCTGTTTAATTCTATCCCACAGAATCACTCTAATGTAATTCCCAGAGATCAGTAAGACATGGGATAAAACATAAAAACAGCAGCCACAAATAACAACTGGAGCACTGTTCACTTAGTGAAGACCTGAAAACTCCCTATTTGATATAATCAACATAAATCTACTGTAGTAAGCAGCTGACAGACAGACTTTGTAACAAAAATAATTAGTCTTTTTGTCCACCAATTAATCCAGCAATTCTTTTTTTATTGTTACCTTTTCATTATAACAGATGTCAAACTTTATTAAAATGTTACATATATGTGAATAATTTACTTCCTGCTGGGTCTTTAAAACAATACTTCACAGAAATAAAATAAACAAATATGAGATAACCCTGATAAAATATAATTATTGCCTTACAATTTTATTAAGCCACAATGGAATGCCTGGAAGTAATTAATTCCTTACTTTCATAGCTCACCTATCAAACTTCAATTCTGTAAAGCTTCAGAGAGCTGTTTTAAGGCAAACTAAATCTGCTCAAGCAGTACCATTCAAAGGCATCTAACCTAACCTGTTTGCAAAAGGAACAAGAAATTCAAATACTGCTTAAATTCTTCTTTTCCAAAAAGTAGGGACTACACAGAGAAATATTCTCTTCTGACTAAATGGAATCTGTTTTCCCTATAATACGTGCAACCTAAACATTGTATATGGAATGATAGCTAAGTTTCTATTTCTCAATCATAACCTCATTCTTGTAAGATTTTTTTGGACTGTTTTCATAACCCGAACTCCAAGAATGCAATTTATTCTTGGTACAAGTAACAAAAAGAATCAGTTCCAATCTTATGAATGAGGTCTAGAAACATGAGTTTAAGAGTCCACAGGAACACCTTACACTTACTCTTTGTCTTCCTAAAAGTCCTCCTGGGTAACATCAGTGTAATACCGGTTTAAGTGATAAAAGAGTCAGGTCTTTAATTCTTAATCCATGATGCTGCTTTAATAAATTACTGATTTCCTTATAGATAATGACTGAAAATTACAGCAATCTTTTAAAAACAAAAGGGCCAATCAATGCATTTTCTCAGAAGCTATTAAGATCAGAATGCTGCCAAGAAGCTCTCTTCTATCAAACACCCCTTAAAATTAATTAGGAGAAAATGGCTAGCTACAGCATCTAAACCAGATAGGGACATTCTTTAATAACAGTTTTCCTTTGGATACAGAACAAAAGACTCAAACCTCAAATGTCTGTTTAGGGACCAAGTCAACAAACATATATTCGTGTGACTAGTTCACATGTTCAGGTTTAAAAGTAAATTACATGACTATTCATTCTAACTCTTTTCCCTCCAACTTCCATTCTTCAGCAAGATCCACTGTGTTCTCTACTTCAGCTACTTCAGCATTCCCCTCTGTCACGAATGGATTTTGTTTTAAGTTCAGCTCCTGTCTTTGCCCAAGCCTATGGCAGCAGGCAGGAGGTGTATTGAAGTGACCAGCACCCCAAAAATCAACTCTGCCCACAAGTTCTTTAATAATAGCTGATTCAGTCTATTATGAAATGAATTACTTATTAATAGACAAGAAAACTAACAGACAAGACTTAAAACAGACCATTACTACACAGGGATAAAAAAAAGGAAATACTACAGTAGATTGACATACAGTGCACAATTCTGGTACCTTTCAGTTACAGCTAGCGAAGAAATAGTATAAACCTAGGATTCAATGTACCTCACCATCCGAATGTAGGTGGGGATGCACACACCGAGATCCTTTCACTCAATCCCTGGGGAAGTAACCGCAAAGCTGCGTCCAAGCCTCGGGGAGAAGTCTCCGACAGTTTCGGGATGTAAGAGGCTTCTGCCTCAATGATAACTCGTGTATCTTTTATAGTCATAAAACGGTGACTCTTAAGTCAGAAATGTTTCTTATCTCTCCCCCATCGGCTCGCCCGACTAAGATGTTAATTCTTAGGTAGGTGTGAATCCCCCTGGGCACCAGAGATACCTGCTGATGGGCCTTTCCACCCATGGTTATCTCTTTATCCACCAGCTATTGTGATACACAGAGCCGGGGGGCAGGGGGGTGTCCTGCCACACCCTCTGCTTAGACTGACCAGGAAGACACAGAAGTGATATGCAAAGTGAAGAAATCTATGCCAGCAGAGGCTGCTGCCAATGAACAGTTCTATTTCATATTTCCAAGTCAGTGAGTGTTCTGAGACTACAACTGGAGATTTCATAAAGAACACAACTGTTTGCACTTTTAGAGAAAGCACACGAATGAAGTAAAGAACTGTCACCCACTGTTTGCAAAGTTTATGTAGTATATAGAATTCTTGGAATGTGGAAAGCAACATGGTATGTATCTGAGAGCATCTACATTGAGCTGATATTGCCTACTTAGAAAGAGAGGCAAGTCAGCACTATACCTCTTTTTTTTCATTACATATTTCAAGCTTACACAAAAGTTTTCACTTACATCTAGTCTCCGATTCAGTCCTCAAATGCTTTGCTGTAAGTTAAAAACAACCAACGAGATGATGCTGATGCCTATTCTTGCATTTTCTCATCTAAACGAGATTCTTGGATGGATGAGTTACAAAGACTATTCTAAAAATATGTTCAGGTCAAATTAAGCAGTTTCAGTAGTGCCTTTTAAGACAATTTCAGTTGCCACCAAAACCCATCTATTTGGCACTGGTGAGGCCACAGTTGAGTACTGTATCCACTTCTGAGCCCTTCACTTCAAGAAGGACATTGAGGTGCTGGAGCAAGTCCAGAGAAGGGCAACAAAGCTGGTGAAGGGTCTGGAACACAAGTCCTGTGAGGATCGGCTGAGGGACCTGGGAGTGTTTAGCCTGGAGAAAAGGAGACTCAGGAGTGACCTCATCGCTCTCTGCAACTCCCTGAGAGTGCAGCCAGGTAGGGCCAGCCTCTTCTCCCAGGCAACCAGAGACAGGACAAGAGGACACAGTATTAAACTGTGCCAGGGGAGGTTCAGGTTGGACATCAAGAAGAATTTCTTCACTGAAGGGGTGATTAGACATTAGAATGGACTGCCCAGAGATGTGATGGAGTCACTGACCCTGAAGGTGTTTAAAGGAAAGGCTGGACCTGGCACTCAGTGCCATGGTCTAGCTGACATGGTGGTGTTCACAGGTTGGACTCGATCTCTGAGGTCTTTTCCAACCTCATTGATTCTGTGAAAAGAGCACAGACAGCAGCACTGCACATACATCAGAGTCTGTTTTAACAGTGCTGCTGCACATGAAATACATATGCAAAGCAAGTCACAGGAAGCCCCTGTGCTCTTCTCTATCAGTGAGCACCAAGTTAGCAAAAGTGAGGTTGCATCCATATGTGTATTCATCTGCAAGGAGACTGTACCTGCATGCACCACACCAAAAAACGCCCCAAATCTGGAGGAAGAATTTTCTGTCTATTTGCCTCATGCTTAATGAGGGTTTGAATCACGTCCCACCTCCCCCAAAGAAAACTACGAGAGCACTGTCCCCTGTGTTCGGTTTACATGGCAAGGTTTTGGTAGTGAGGGACTGCAGAGATGGCTTCTGTGAGAAGACACCAGGAGCTGTCCCCCACATCAGAAAGCCAGGTCCAGACAGCTCCAGAAAGGACTCACCACTGGGCTAAGCTGAACCAATCACTGACACTAGTGGCACCTCTATGATAACATTTAAGAAAGGATTAAAAAATGCTGCACAGCAGCCATGAGTGAGGAATGTGAAACGCATGAAAGGAACAGCCCTTCAGACACTGAGGTCAGTGAAGAAGGTGGGGAAGATGTGCTCCAGGCACTCTCCTGCAGCCTGTGGTCCAGACCATGTGAAGCAGGTTCTCCTGCTGCAGGCCATGAAAGACCGTGGCAGAAGAGATTTACCCACAGCACCCCAGGAGAACCTTACAAGGCAGCAGGTGCCCTGAAGGAATTCTCAGCTTACGGACAGGAGCCCACTCAGGTGCAGACTTTCTGGCAGGGACCACAGCCCATGGGGGTCCCCTGTTCCTGAAGAACCATACCCTGTGCGAGGGACCCCAGCAGTAGCAGGGGAACAGCACGTGGAAGAAGGAACAGCAAAAAGGAACTGTTAAGGACTGACTGCAACTCCTCTTCCCCATCCACCTGCACCACTTGGGGTGCAGCAGAGCAGTACAGTCTACAGTCATGCTGAGCCTGGAAAAAAGGGAGGACTTGGTGGGAAAGGTAGTTTTAGTTTTGGTTTGTTTTTCACTGCCCTTCTTTGTTATCAGCTGACGAAAAAGTATATTAAACTTCTGCAAGTGGAGTCTGCTTTGACCACGATGGTAACTGGTGAATGACATCCCTGTCCTTGTACCAACCCACAAGTTTTTTTGTCATATTTTCTTCCCTTGTCCTGCAGAGGAAGGGGAGTGAGGGAACAGTTTGATGTAAACCAGGAAGTCAGCCAAGGCCAATCGACCACAATTTCTCCAGAAAGTCCCAAATCAGGGAATAACTTGAGCATATCTTAAGACCTTTCCCCAAAGATAAGGGAACTTAGGAATGCTTTTCGAGTTTCATGAGGAGTCCTGCATTCCTGAGCTGCACATTGTTACAAAGGAGAGATCAGTCAGTTTGGCTGTTCCAAAAGCTGAAGAATGAATACCATCTACCAGCAAGATTTAGAATTTCAAATTTATATACTTGCTATAAAACTGACTTACTGTTTATCTTCTACTGAGCAGAGAGATAATCTGAGTAACAGAGCATAAACTGAAGAAATTAAAGTAACCTGTGAGTTTTCAAATGGTTATCACACCATAATGCTTTCCCCTTCTCCCTTTTAAATTTTCTTCCTGCTGTGATCTAACGTAGGGAAAACAGCTACACAAACTCTGCATGCCTGCCAGGACACAGGTCCTCTGTGTACACATATTTTAATGGCAAAATGCATAGCAGAGCTCCTGTTAGCCTCAGTGCTTGTCCCGACGTAGCAAAGAGTTTATACAGCAAGGTGAGGAGGATGACAGCAGTTTGAGAGAGGCATGTACAGTCTGGGAAGGAGCTGGAAAGATGGGGAGCAACTGCCCAAATTCTGCTGAGAAGCAGTTCAAGCTCACTCCTTTTTCCAGAGGCATGAAATATCAGGGAGGAGGGAGATGAACTTAAACACGTGTCAATACAAAACTCCTTAGAGATGCAACATTTAGAGACTGCAGGGCTTGACGCTGAGAAGAGGTATTTATTTGGAAAGAATAAACCCCTTGAAGTTAAGCACTTCTGTTCCAAGCTTCTAAAGAGATCCTCAAAAAATACACCAGGGTGAAGTACATCAGTTATCTCGGGTGCAGAACATGAAGTTCACAAAAATAGCACTGGAAGGCAAGTTGCTTCTTTCCAAAATGCCAAGTGTTGCTGTTCAACTGTTTCCCACACAGATTGCTGTACTTTAATATATTCATGTATATACATACAAATACATATAAAACACAACTTTTTTACTTTATTACTTACCCATTAACCTAAAAAGTCACTTGCACTGACAACAAGGGCAGCACCACACGCAAATAAAATTTAGGGACTAAGCAAGACAGCAGGACTAAACAGTAAAAAAATTACAAGAAAGTATACTGAGAATCTAAGCAGGATGTGGGCTATGCTGTCACACTAACAAAAGCAACCTGGATAGTTCCTCAAAAATAACTGAGGTGAATAACCACAAAAGGTGTAGGACACACAGCGATATCACGTGCTCACAGTCAACTTCATACTTGTTTTCATGGAGAACATTAAGTGTTTAATCAAAGGTAACCAGACCCACACATCACTGTCATCTGGCACTCTGTAAAAACAACCCCCCCACAAGCATGTTTGTACAAAGTCACTTCAGTGACTTGGCATTCTGCAAAAGTACAGGTGGTTTGTTAAATTACTGATTCTGAATGTTTGCAATAAACAAAGCCATCATAAATACAAACATTCCTACGTACGTCCATAAGTAGAGATACTTTTGCATTTATGATACATTAAATTTTGTACAGAACAGTCATGGACCATTTGAGGCACTGTACATTTGAAGTACAGAGATCAGAGTCAGTCTAGTTAAGCCATCGATGCTCAGTGCACAGCCTATGAGAAATCTCTCAAGGGTGAGATCCACACCATCACTCCTTAAACAGGAAATTACCCATTAAAAACTACAGAAGCAGCAGGGGCAGTACAGCAGGATGTTTCCACTTGTGCTGAAATACTTACCCAGCATCAAGGGCACACTGATCACCTTGACACTGGGCATTTCAGGAACAGATCCAACACAAGAGTGGTTATTATAAAAACATTTCTTTTAGGAGAGCCCAAAGAAATGGGGGTATGGAAGAGGGCTGACAAAGGATTATTCAGGAGCTGGTATAAAAACAGGGTTGCTTTCATATTTTTAAATTGTGCTGGGAGTCCAAACATTCTCTTGATAAGAGATAAGCTTTGGAAAGAAGGCCTCTCCTATGAAGACTCATGGCTCATGCTTGTCAAACATTGATTGCTCTCACCTTGTATTAAGAAATATAAATTACATTCACAGCCACACAAACGGTTAGTACAAGGTACAGGAAATGCTTATACAGTCTCAACAGACAAAATACTTCCCCCACATCCAAACCATGTTTACGTGTGAGGCAACACAGAAACATGGATCACATTTACCTCAAAGCTTCAAATATTTAATCCTCCTATTCTTACCCAAAATGAGTTGCAAAGTCAGACTACAAAATTATCACCTCCTAACTCCAGTTCTGCAACAGACAAGCACACCACTAACACACATGGGCAGTTGTATCCAGGCAGAGAAGTTTCATATCCCCTCAGCAGACTCAGTAACACGAGCAAGTCCATTTCTATATGCAAGATCACATCCTTCATGTACATAGGATTAGAAAGCAGTGTGGATTTTGTAGATTTTTTTCCTGGATCTATCCATCCCGTCTGATATGAAAAGTTACAGCCATTCAGAAGATACTAGTTTAATAAATCTGGAAAGATCCCTCTTGCTGCTCCCCTCTTACCTCCCCAGGTAGAGAGCTTGTGAAAGTTACATGGCAAATCCACAGCACAGCCAACACCAGAATCACAACCTGCCACTTCCCCAGCCTCCAGCTTTCAACAAAAAATGGTACTTTTCATACTCCTTTATTTGCCTTCTTGCCCATTCTCACGTTTTCCTTGCAACACCTTTTTAAAGGCCACAGAGAGCAGAGAGGGAACGGACACATCCCACAAGGACCTTCAGCGGAAGCAGATGATGCAGTAGGTATAAACACTCCTGTACAACCTAGGATGTATGTGCTGATTTAACACACTCTGCTTGCCCTTCCTTTCTTCATTTCTCAAGAAATGCAAGTCAAGTATTCAGCAACTTGGATGGTTCTGTACTATAAACTACGAGTTACAACTTCAGCATCAAGTGGGCAGTATTACCTGCATGTGCACGCAAATACACATCTTAACTATTATTCTTATGCAAGAAGGAATTAAAGGCATTGATAGATGCTACAAAGACATCAATGAGAAGACAAAAATCATCAGCACTGGGAAAAGGGTAATTTTCTTTCCTCACTCCCATATAACGACGTCTTTATGTTTTCTGGAATTGTGATTTATATTTTAGTAATTTTTGGCAGTGTCTTTAAGCCTTTTCCTAGGAGTCTAATTCCTAACTTGTGTGGCTTGGTTGCTTTGTTTATTTAAAAAAACCAGAAAGTGCAAGTACAGAATAACATAGAATTTGTGGCAGCAAGAATCTTGAAAAAAAAATTGTGGAAAGTGGCAGAGATAGGGCATGAGTCACTGAGCTGAGAAATACACCATGGTGACAGCACCGCTGCTTTACAAGCGCGACTGCCACCACTGAGCTGTGGGCTGGTAACAAATTTTCTACTGTCCCCAAAACCCCAGCATAAATCCCTTTAAGGTGGTGCCACTTTCTGAGCAGCTGTAGGGTCCCTGCTGGAGACAGCCCTGTTCCCTCGGCAGGTCTGGGCCCTGCTGCCCACGCTGCCTCAGATGCAGCAGGTCCATGGCACAGACCACATTCCTTGTGCTTCCAGGTCACACAGCATCAGCCAACAGCACCGACCTTCGCCATGAGGAAATCCAAAAGTTTCCAGTACGAATCACAAGACATTGTTAACCGTGCTGGAAACAAAAAGTGCCATTCACCTGATTACAGCTCCAAGTGAGCTGTTAGGTTTTTGTATCTTCTGTGACAGGAGAGTCTCCTTCAGCTAGGCCATTTGCATATTTTTAATTAATATGAAGCAACATCAGTATGCTCTTTGAATACTAAGGAAACATTAAACAGAAAAAGACTCACAAGGCCTTTTTTTAACCTCTAAGTATTGATTTAATCTGTCTGTATTCTATCATATGACACTGAAGAGTATGAAGTAGCTGAATTTCTCCATTATGAAAATCACATCCCAAAGCTGGAAGCGCCAATGCAAACAAAAGATGTAGCCACACCAAGACAGAGATAAACAGGATATTAATACTTCTTCATTAAATATTGTTTAACAGTTCTTTCTGTAGCAAATAGTTTAACAGAAGAATGAGTGTGGCAGGGAAGCTTCCAGATTTATTATTCAAAGAAAACCAACTCCTGCCCTAAAGAGCTAACACCCAATACTTAAAAAAACCCCAAAAACTCATAGCTGAGATGTGGTTGGCATGGTTCCAAAAAATAAAAGACGCCAGCTTCAGTGAAAGGCTCAGATGCACCTACACAGGAAACAACCAGACATCCAGATGCCAGGTAAAAACCCAAATAAACAAGGTGACAGCTTTGCCCATGTATCAGCAGTTCCATTTTACATATTTTCCCTCACTTTTGCCTCATGATAGGAGCGTTCAGACATATTTTGCAACATGAACTAAGAATACTTTCAGCCTCTTCATTCTCCCTGACCATTAGTCCACTAACAGCCTGATTTAATTTGAGAACTTCAGAGAATAAAAGCCTTTATCACAGGCACCAGATTTATCAAGCCCAGTAATAAATGAAGGTTTCATTTTGGACCTGATTCAAATCCTGTTGAAGCCAAAAGAAATTTCTCAACAAGTTTCAGTTGTCCTTGTTGTTTACCAAACATCATGACTCCAAAACAGCCAAATGTGATGTAACTAATCAATGATCTCATACTCTTAGCACCTTAAGCCAGGGTTAGTCAAAATCATGTTAAACATCCAGCAAAATCATTCAGAAGAGTGTTTGACCTGACTGCATTTACTTTACTGGACGGCAAATGTGAAGGTGTTAACAGTTCCTAAACATGCTGCTAAGAATCCAGGAACATTTTTATAAATTTTGCACCCAACTGAGCATTAGATACATCAACAGCTACCTGGATTTTCTACAACATCTCTGAACAACTGCAGGTGCCCAAGTACTTTTAAAAGCCTGGCTTTAAGCATTTCTCCTGCTTACTTTAAATATTTTTGAGACACTTTTCCAAGGCATAAATTCAAACTGAAGCTTTTCTCTGTCTCCTTCTTGGGTGAAATGCAAATTTATGCACACACTCAGAGGCACAGACATGTAAAAAACATACAGTGATACAGAATCACAGACCAACCACCTGTGACTTCAAGGGGGGAGCCTAATAAATGATTTAAGTGCAGTTGTAGTCTGCTTGCAGGCAGAATGCTTCTCTAGACCTTCCAGAAGTGCAAAGCAGCATCTGCAGTAACAGTATTTTCCAAAGTGCTCAAAAACATGGCAAGAAGAGGCAAACTACAATGTGTGAAGACACGAATAATGTGGAGACAGAGAGCAGGACACAGTTTAACTTTCACGAAGTAGCTATCACTCGAAATCACATACCATTTCCTCAAATAGACTCTCCCCAAATACATTTCTTTCCCTGTCTTTAAAAGCAGGTTTTAAGTCGAGTCTTAACTTTTTTCTGACAGCTGAAAAAAACTGCATTATCTGCCAACTGAATCGGCATGGGCAAACCTTTATATCTACCTGGATCCTGCTGGGAAAAGGTGACTGAAATTTAACTTTGTTGGTCCAATTAAAAGGAAATCTAGTGCACAGCAGAAGTTTTTCAGATATTCATAAACAGTCCCACATGCTACTGAAATCAGTGTGCTTGCCTTTGCCTGCAACTCCTAACCTTCTGGCAAGTAAACCCTCTCTCAGTGACCTCTATCTCTGACTTCTTTCCAGCCTACAACTGGTTAATTGCCTTTCCCTGTTCCTGTTATTTATGCTACAGTAGAAACCTCAAGCCAGGTCAGCCCTTTTGCAAGAAGCAGAAAATTATTTCAGTGTAAAGCTCTTTGTGGCAGAATATAACACGACAGACAGAAGAGCAGAAGGTCAAAACAGTAACATAAGAAGTGAAAAGGGTTTAAGTTGAAGAACAGACCACCAGCAGGACCATAACCCAGCATCTCCTGACTGTGGGCTCACTACACTTGTTAGACTGCTCTGCTCGGTTCCACACACATAGCTGATGTGCCCTTTCATCACATCCATCACATTATCAAAGGGGGGTCTTTGCAGCACCTTCATCCTTGCCACAACACACAGCTATTCTCATTCATTTCCATTTCTTCCTTCTCTGGCCTTACCTCGGACCCTACCTCATCTCTAGTTCGAGGCACTGGAGGAAGACAGGGCAGAAGCATGGAAACGAAATGAGTCAGCAGTTTCTGAGCAGCACACAAGCATTAGTCAGGGGTGATCAGGGTACTCACCACAGTCAGATGTGTGTGAGCCTAAGACCACCAAACAACAGACTGGTGAGCAAACTTTCCCAAACGCCTGAAAACGAATCACTGGGCAAGGCCACCCCACAGACAAAGCACTTCAGGGAAAAAACACATTCTCAGCTGCCACATACCAGTCCTGAAAGGCAACGAAGCACACAGGGTACTGTTCTGTCACATTTCTATCTCCCTTACAAAAAGCCCACTGCATTCAGTACAGCTGAATCAAACACACCTGATGAGACAGTTGCCTCGACTGGTACAATGTTTTCTCTAATAAGCAAGGCCCACTGTTGCAAAAGCTCTTCCTGAGTAAAATACATGCAGAGTGCACTACTATGCACTGTTGCCTTCTTGCTCATCTGCTCCCTTATCAGAACACACTGACAGCAGCAGTAGTGATGCCATTAGTCAGGGAAGTGGCGTGCCACACCACACAGTGGATATCTGAATTTTTAAAATTTAAGACCAAATTATTAATACAAGTTTTAAGGGCCACTAGTGCTCATTTGCAGCACAAGAATAGTGCCTTGCTACTCTCAGCCCAGCTGTGACAGTGCCTTCCTGCACAAAGAGATTCAAAGGGGTGTTGTTCCCAGTCTTCACATTCCAGCACCAAAATCAAGGGTACACAACAGAAAAAGCAATCCACCCCTTTCAGCAAAGTAGAATACAGCCACAGGATTCTCATCCATCACCTGCAAGAGAACCCTTCTCCCACAAAACTCTCCTCTGTTATGGTACAGTAAGTCCATTAAACTGTCAGTGATGTACAGCCATCACTCCAGGAGAGAACACCTCACTCGAGACAGATGGACACTGCTTCAGTGCCTCTGCACCTGGGCTGGGCAGAACCAGACTTACTATAAAAACCACCTCCCCACCAAAATGACACCCACTGAGTTTCAAGAAACACAGTTAGTTACTGTGCTCTGGGCACAGCATTCTCTGTTCTGTGACTCTGAGCAAGTGCTAACCTCTCTGTGCAATTTCTCCACTCCTAAAATATGTTACTTTCACCTTCTTGTGTGGCACTTACTAAAATCTGTTAAAGTGCTTGCCAACAACACAACTAAACTTTACTTAAGAGCAACCTTTATCCATAACCAGCTTGCAATACCTTCTCTCTTTTCTGCAGGCTTCCTAATATATTCTACCACATGAAATCTGACCCTGTCATCCATAAAACACAGTTAAAGTTTCAATTTTTGATACAGCTTATTCAGGCTTTGTTAATGAAAAACATTAATAGGGAAGAGCAAAGCTTCATATTTTACACAGATTTCTGAAGTGAATAAATATGTGTTTTACTCCATAGTATTTGGAAAACCACAGCATTGCATCAGATACAAGCAGGCAGAAAAAATCAGAAAATGACAGCAAACGTTTAAGCACATCAACTATTCCAGTGAGCCGTGCAGTCAGTCTTTACACAGAAGCAGTCCTGGCATATGTAAACAGACCTCTGTACATCTACACCAATCTTATCCTTTCACATGAGAAGTTAGAGGAAAAAAAGGCTGAAAATTTCAGTTTAAGTTGTTTCACAACAGTTTCTCTACTCCACCAGTTTTTAATTCTTTTGCTACTCACTCTAGTGTGAAGTCATTATCAGTACAAGCTGAGGCTACAATCGCCTGGTACAACTTCCTGGGCCGGAGGCATTTCTCTTTTTAAATAAATGCTTGGGGTTTTTTTGTTTGAGAGCTTCTGGCATCCTTCTACCTTCTTGTAAAGCATGTTCAGTTTTCATATAGCAGCAAGGTTGCTCTCTCCCACACAAGCACCTGCATAAGGTACATCATTCTTAGATGTCTTCACAGGGACTTGAAACACGACTTTTAGAAACGTGTAACAAAGATAAAGACCAGAAGTCTTGGTGTGACATTGTTGAAAGAGACTCTTTCGCCGGTTGTCTTTTCAGCCATTCGAGTGAGTGCTCACTTGTTGAAATAAATGCTAAAAAGCAGTACTTGTTATTTAAATAATGTTCACCCCACGGTATCAGTCGACACACCTCAAGTCAGTTTGTGGCCATTATTTAATTCGGCTTAGACACCTATATGAACAGACGCCGACAGGTGAAGGGCAGAGCTCCTACAACACGTGAGCACATCGCCAGGGAGAAAGGCTGCCCCGCTCCCCCGCCTCAGCTCACGGACTCCCGGGTCCGCGGGCGGAGCAGCCACGAGCGGCC